>CM032635.1:3978111-4288951 GCA_019097785.1 Fraxinus excelsior
TATCCCTGCTGCCGCCACCTGCCGGCACCACAACCGTTTCATTTTTTTTTGTTTCAATGCTTGTATGGTGGTGCTCCAAACAGCCATCGGTTAAAAGAACTGGATCGTGAAGGGGATGTTGTGGTTGCCATTCCTAGGCGGCTCAATAACATACTCGAAATGAAGTGAATTGATTTTAAGCAGATTTCTCTTCTTGTGCTCGATGAGGCTGATAGAATGCTCGATGAGGCTTCTCACCCAGACCTCTATGCTAAGAGGTGTTTGATTGCAACGCGAAGAGGCGTCGGATCTGTAGTTTTGTTTTGTACGGCGAAGGGGCGAAGGGGTGATATGTAGTTTTGCTTCCTACCCAGACCTCTGCGCGAATAGGCAATGAAGATATGAGCGGTGGAGATTGAAAATCATGGGGATGATGATGATTTTTTTTAGTTGGATGGTGTTGGTTGTAGTGGTGGTGTGGTGGTCCGGTGGTTTCAGTGGTGTTTGGGTGGTGTTGGTGGTGATGTTGATGCTTTGGTGTAGTGATGGTGGTGAAAACATTGGCCGCGATATTAGAAACAGTGATTTTGTTGCTAGGAAGTGGTGGTGTTGGCAGTGGTGGTGTTGGTGTTGGTGTTAGTGTTGGCGCAACGGTGGTGTTGTGCTGGTGGTGGTCACAAATCATTTGTTGATTGTGACCAATAAATTGGTTAGTGTGTGACCAATAAGAAATAAATTGTGATCAATAAATATTGTGTGACCTACAGATTTATTAATTTGTGACCAATAAAAGTAATTTGTAGCGTATAATTTGATGTTTTATGACCATAAAATAAGTTGTGACTGATGAACAAATCGTGACTTTTAAATTTTTAATTTGTGACCTATGAACGAACTGTGACCTATAAATTTTTTGAATTGTGACCAAATTGCATAGATCTGTGATATTTATATATTTATTAATAAAACATATAATTAATTAATTCATTCATAAATAAATTTAATGAAAATCTAATTTTTGAATTTTAAAACTTTTATCCTTAATTTTGAAATGGTGATACTTAAAAACCTGATTTATGTATTTTTCCCTAATTTTTTTTTTCTTTTTGCATTATTGGACTTTTGAATTCAAAAAACTTATCACTAATCACTTCACCAATAGCTTATCTCTGACTCTCATCCATTAACGACTCAACCTCTGTGACGTGCGACTCTAGTCACTCCACCCCGACTCTTCAACTCTCACTCTCATCTCTCGCCACCTTTCCCTGTTGACTACCGGTACCTCTCACTCTTTCTTTCTCCTCCCAAGACCCAAATCAAAATTTTTTTGTAAGGACTTGTTTTCTTTTCTTTTTTCTTTGTTATTTTGAATTTTTGTTGGTTTCATATATTTTCTGGTTTTTTGTTTATATATGTTGGTCATAGATTGTTAATTGAAATATTTAGATTATATCTGTTTATAATTTCTTTGGAGCAAAAAACTTTACAAGCATTAGATTATTCAAGCATCTTTATGTTGCACTTCAAGCCTCGTATGTAGAAGCTGAGATTATCATATCCTGGCTTGTTTATTTATGGTGACTTTTAATTCGCCCTTTTATGTGCTTAACTTTATACATTGGTAATGAGCTTTCATGCTTATCATAAACCCATAACGTCAATGTTTTCTTGGCCTTCAAGTTGTTGAATAAAATATCAACTTTAATTTTATCATTTTTGTCGGTTAAATTTAATTTCTTTGTTACTGAATCTGCTGTTATTGAAATTGATGTGTTGGCATTATTCAACAATTAAGTGTTAGCTACAAATTTCCAAGTATGAAGAAAGCAATGAAATTGACATAGTTTTAGGAAACTAGAGTATTATCTTCAATTATTTCCTGTTATGCATGGACCACTGATTTATTGACATCCTAATTTTAAACCTTGTATTTCTTAGCTTCCGTGGTTTCATTTGACTTCTTTAATTTGTCTCTTCCCACATCCCAAGTTCGTTGGATTTGACAATGTTATCAGATCCTTCTTGAGAAACTATCTTGTATTATTTGTGAAATAATGAATGAAATCAACAAAAGTTTTATAATGTGTTTTTAATGAGTTTAAGAGAAAGGAGTTTCTTTTTTCAAATATGGATCCAATTTCAAAAGAAACCGATGATGCGATTCCATTTGAGGGTGACCCTGAAGATATGAAAATGGACGAAAAAAGCAAAAAGGAAAACAAAAGGTCCGATGTTTGGGATCATTTTAAAATTCGAGGAGATGAAAAGGTAAAATGTAATTATTGTGAACAAACATATAAGTATCATGCAAAAAACTGCGAAACTAATACATTGTGGAATTATCTCACGCATTTGTGCAAGAAGTACCCATATAGAGTTCAAGACAAAAAGCAAAAGAGAATGACTGGTTATAGTATATTTAAAACCGGAGAGCTTTATAAAGGTATTGATAGTCGTGAAGAACATGTCAAATTTGTTCAAAAAGAATTGCAAGGAAGCAAATATTGAGTCTCGAGCTTTGTCGTGTTTGGATATCACGACTCGATGGAATTTCACTTACTCAATGTTGCAAGCTGCTACGAAGTTTAAAAAAACATTTGTTGTTTTGGAAAGCGATGGAAACTATACAAATTATTTTAATGAAGATAGGTCTGATGGAAAAAATATAAATCGACCACCAACACGTGTCGATTGGGATCAAGCAGGAGTATTTGTTAGATTCTTGAGGACATTCTATAAAATGACTTTAAAATTTAGCTCATGTTTGTCTACCATTAATCCAAAATATTGTTTGCTACAGTTAAATTCTCCACCACACATTCACTCAATAAAATATTCTACACACAAATCAATAAAATTATTTTAAATTTCAACCACACATTCTCCAAAAAATACTATTCATTACATCATTTATCTCCCAATAATGGGAGACAAACACACCCTTAGTGACTTGAAGTATGTGACTTCTAACTCTTTCTTTCAAGAAATTTGTGAAATTAATGTAGAGTTGAATGAATTAGCTAAAGAGCCTAATACTTTGATGGGAACCATGGCAATTAGTATGCGAAAAAAATATGATAAGTATTGGGGCCATGTTGAAAAGTTTAATCAGTTGTTGTTCATTGCAACTGTTCTTGACCTAAGATACAAGTTGGAACTTCTTAAAGTTGGGTTTGAACTTATTTATGATGTAGAAATTGCAAAAATATTGTTAAAAAGAGTTGAAGAGACACTCCACAGGTTGTATGCATGCTATGAAGAAATGACGACTCCAATCACTTCACCATCAGCTTCATCAAAGAATGCTACCAAAAATAGTAGTCCAAATCCTTCAGAACCTGCTTTCGATCTTTCTAAACAGATTCTTTCTATTTTTAAAGCCAAATTTATGCAAAACATGCAATCTGAGAAAAATTATTTGGTTATTATTTGTCTGATCGTTGTGAAGACCAATCCCAAATTTGATGTATTAGTTTGGTGGAAATTGAATGCGCACAAGTACAAAATCGTCTCTAGAAGTGCCAAAGATGTATTAGTAATTCAAATATCTACGGTCGCTTTAGAGTCGGCATTTTCCACGAGTGGTCGGATCCTTGACTCTTTTAGGAGTTCATTAAGTGGAAAAATAGTTGAGACCATAATATGCATTGGCTGCATAGCAACAATGAACCTATAGTGTTTCGTCAGTATTTGGATGAGGTAGAAGCATTGAACACTCTGAGAAAGCTGTAGAATGTAACATTTATTTTTCATTATCAAATTTGTTATTTTATGCATATATTTTTTAGTTGCTTGTTAATATCATTAATAAGGATTAATAAATATTTTGATAGTTGCATATCATACAGAGACCGAATCATGTGTTACAATCGGGAATATTGATTCAATTTTTATCAAATAAGAGGTTAGTACTCTTGTACTTATTATGATATTATTAATGCTTGTAAAATTTGGAGTCCTTGTTGCTAGATGATACTTGATACTAATTTTTTGTCTTTTTGTTTATATATCGAATTTTTAAAAAATATGAATGTAATTTAACATTTAACATTATTAGTTTTTGTTTTAATGTATATGATAAATTGTTTTAAACATATAACTATAAAGTCGATAGGTAAACCACGGATTAAAACCGAACCAAACCGCAAATAATGGTTTGGTTTGAAAATTTTCCAAACAACATGAAATGGTTTGAGTTGAAAATATAATACAAACTGCCTAAATCGAACCGTGTTCACCCCTACTTATAATTGGGCAGTCGGGTCGGGTCATACATAAAGTTTGGCAGTGTAATTTCCTTGCTCGAATTCAAAGAAACAATAATTTAATTATTTAAATAAAATTTATATTATTCAGTGTTATGTCCAGGTTATATAATTAACATATTCAAAATTTCTTTAGTCAAAATCTTCTTTTAGTTAAATTATATTATAAGTTTATCAAGTTGTAATCAAAATTAAAATTGGAATTATTGTGTCTTAGTTACAATAAAAATAGTTTGAATTTGATAGAGCCCAAAAAGAAGTCAAAGAAATACAAGAACAAAATCAAGATTTAGACTTCAAGCAGTAGAGCAAGAAACGGACTCAACATTGCTTGTTGGGCGTCCTGTTGGAGCTCGAGCGCTTAAAATAGGGTCATTAGCGCGAGCCTAAAGCTCAAGTAGCGAACCACCGCTCGCTTGGCGTCAGGCAGTGCTAGAGCGGTGGTAATGTCCGAAAAGAATCCTCATCGATTTCAATGCTAAATTTGAATCCATTTTCGCCTTAAACACTACTCATTATAAATATAAAGTCATAAGTCCATTCCAAAGTGTGTTGAATTATTATAGTACCTAAAAGATCATATTATTGAAGATCCAAAATACATTCATTTGGTTCATTAATTAAACACGATGTTCATATATTCATATATTGATCCACCATTAGTAGAGTACTGTTGTAAACCAAGAGTTTGTTCTTTGAAAACCAAATACATATTCTAATGTCTCTTGCATCAACCTAGAGATCAAAACCTAAAAGATCATTTGATCAAGCACCGAAACAAAATCCTACATCCGCCAATTAGCCTTCAGAGTTCTCAAGTTCTGGGAAGAGGCACTCGGAGCTTCGGAGCTCAAGAACGAGGTCCATTCTTGTTGATCCAAGCAGAGAGAAAAGTAGTTCAGAGTTGTGAGAAGTGCTAACGTGTACAACCAAGGAATTCCTTAGTGATATACAAGTTAGTTGGTCAAAGTCAGATAGCAATATCTAGATTAATTGTAAGTTAACTATTATAGTAAATCTTTTACTAGCAAGTATGTTTGGAGGTTTTGGATCCTGAGTTGGGATTTTCCCCCGTGATCATATTTGATATTATTTATTTATTTACTATTTTGATATGAGTGTTTTTTTTATTGTTTAAGAATATAAATTAATTGAATTGATTACATTAATCATCTAGAAATAATTAATAAATGGTTGTTGCTTTTAATTGGTTTAATTCTGCATTTGGGGGTCTAAACAACGATTCATTTCCTAAAGTGATATTAGCCCGATACCTATTATGAATAAATCTTTCATTTAGCACTAGTAGTATTTTAGCAGTTTGAATGACAACACTTGTGACACAATGTTTAAGCCCCATTATGTGGAAAAATAGATTTTATCATAGTTATTAGACCCGACTAGAATATCGATCCGGACAAGGTATTAGGTCTCAGGTTACTGGTTGAACCAGTGAGTCAATGCATAAAAATCTATAAAAAGAAAAATTAAAGTATAAGTTTTTTTAGGCAAAATTATATATTTTTTAAAATTATTTTTCACTAATTGTTTAGGTCTATAAAAAAAGGTTAGAGGTTTGACCAATTTTTTTATAAAAATACTTTTAGAAAACATATAATGATATACATGATAAATTGGATATATATTACTTCTTGTACATAATAAATATTGAAATACTATACAACTCTAATGGTGATGAACTAGTAGTTTTACTTAGAGGTCCAAAATTCAATTCATTGGACCCCAATATTTTAAAATGCAATTTTGAAAACCGGTCAACCGGCCGAGTTAGCTCGGTCAAAATCGCCGGTTAACTCGATCAAAGCCGAGTTTTGACCGAGTCGTGTGCATCCATATTAAATTAATCTAGTCGGCCCGGACAAAGGCTGGGTCATCGGTTTTCCGGCCCGACCGGCCGATTCGGGCCGAGTTTTATAATTATAAATTTTATAATAGTAATTTTTTAGAGAATGTTTGGTTAAAAAGTTAAAACAAGTTTTAAATTTGTGTGTGAAATTATTTTATTGAGAGATGTTCAGAGGGAAAAAATTTAAACAATGGGACTAACGAGGCTAAATCATACGTACAATTTTAGAGATCTGATTATAATTTACACCAAATAAGAACATCATGTTTTGTCATCTGGCGTTAAATACCATTGATGATAAAATTGCAATATTCCTTATTTAATCACATCCCAAAGAACATGTTCAATATTAACATAAAATGTCTCATACGAGTGAATCTCATAATGATGCCACTAAATAGGAAAATGAACCGTGCTACATTACCAGGGCCACATTGGCCCTAGTAGACCCCTTGCGATAGGTTAATGAAGAGTTTACTTGTACGGGGGCTAGGACAAGTATTTTTATCTTAGATAGTGGTCGTACAAGTATGTTCGTCCTAGAAAAATAAGTATTGTTAGGGTGGAAGACCGGCAAATGATGGAATTCAGGGTGATATATAAAATTGACGTGGTACTTATTGATTAATTATATGATGATTGGGCGAGCTCTGACCTGAAAAGTCAAATGGAAAACATCTTAAACCATTCTGGTCGTCGGACAATAAGGAGGCTACTACTAAAGAATCTCTGGCATGTAATTATGGAGGTCTAAGCAGAATTTTCGTACAAGAGATTAAGTTCATGAGGAAACATGTAGCTGCTACATGGGTGAATATCAAGGGCGATAACAGTGGTTTAATGACCGTTGAGGACCTATCTTAGATGGCTTGGGAGAGGAGACAAATCCCTAACTGGACAATTTTCACATCTTGATTTAAACATATCGGTGCATTATAGCCTTAGTTAACAAACTCTGTCCTTCTCTATCGGTGCATTATTTTCGACCTCCAAACTCAAATTTAGGAGTTCAAATGTTGCTTAATAGTTGATAAAATTGGTGGATCACATTAAATATATAATTAAAACTGCATAAAAATTATGAATCAATGAAATGTGTAATTAAAAATAAAGTTAAATCAATTTTTTTTTATCAAATGAGAACTTTTATCGAACAAGCACTTAAGAGAGTCGGAGCTACTATGGGCCAGTGTTCATTTGACGTGGCAGTCCAACTCGGCCCAATAAATTATTTTTGGTTGCAGACTTGCAGCTGGTATATTTTTCTCGTTTACGTAAAACTCAAATTAAATATTATCGTGCCCCAATTTTGGTGGGGATTATAATCTGATTTTTAGTGATTTTTGATAAAAATTGATAAAATATGTAATTGAAAAGTTATGAATACCGTAAAATAATATTTAAAATTAATAGCTGACTTGAATATGAATTAAAATCTAGATTTTAAAATGAGAACATGGTTTATGTAATTTGGCAATATTTTCTTCTTCTTTGGACTGCCAAAGAAATGAAAAGAAAAAACGGAATGCAACATAGCTGAAGGAGTGGACTTCGTTCTCTCTCCAAGTATTGGAAATTCATGGCGGTTTCTTTGATACGAGTACGATTCCCAATTTTACCATGGTTGCCTACACCGTTAACAACTAACCTACTTTTCGCGAACCCGAAAGAACCTTTGAGAATAATTCTGCGCCGCGTCCCTGCTTCATTTTCAGTCAAGCCTTTCGCAACCGCAACCACCGCCGCCGAGGTTGCGACGCCTTCCAACACTGCCCAGAAATGGGAACCCTTTCGTAAAAAGAAAGTCGTAATGCGCGTGGGTTATGTCGGCTCCGACTACAGAGGTCTCATCTTGAATCCGTATTAATATATTTTCATTTTTGCTTCTCCTTTGCTGGATTTGACACTGTTGTTTTACTTATTTTTCTGTTCGAATTTCGGAGCAGGTTTGCAAATTCAAAGAGATGAACACGAACTATCTAGTAAGATTTTTTTCCCCTATCTAGTCTTTCCCATTAATTACTTTCATTTTTTGCGAAGTAGTAGTTTAATGGGGACAGGGATGATGATTAGCTAAGAAAGAGATCTCAAGGTAAATGAATTTAATTTCATGATTTTCAATTTTGTCCTGGAAATTGTGAACGAAGAGTTTAGGTAAAGAATCCATTAAATTTTCTTCAGCCGGAGCACTCTTGTTTTTGTATTTCTCTCCATTACAGTGGTTCCTTCACGCCGATTATTTCTGTTGCCAGAAAACCATTGCTTTCTTTTGCATGATGGTCCCAACTTAGAAGTATCCTTTCTCTGCTTCGTGTGCTAAAAATGAACAAATACCACATTTTAACTCTTATATATTATACACCCATCCTCCAGAGAGGGAGAGATGGAGAGAGAGATAAGAAATGGGAATTAATTCTTTATGTTTTGATGGAAAGATATCACCTGCTATCAATTTTCCTTCATTGACTATGTGTGTGTGTGTGGGTTTTATTGTGAGGAAAATGTTCTGCCTTTTCAACTGCAACAGATCTGTTGAATAAATTGCATATTTACTTGGCGATTTTTCTAAAGCTCTATGTTGCTGTCCTGTAGCCATTGAAGGTGAACTAGAAACAGCTATTTACAAAGCTGGTGGAATTAGAGAGAGCAATTTTGGGGATTTGCACAAAATTGGATGGGCAAGAAGTAGCCGAACTGATAAAGGGGTAAGCTACATTGAAAATAATTCATGCTCATGCCCTTTCAAATTAGTTTTGCACCATATCATATGGTTTTCTCTGCAACCATTTTGACAAGTCTCCAATTGTCATACATTTCAGGTTCATTCTTTGGCCACCATGATATCTCTAAAAATGGAGATCCCGGAAATTGCTTGGGACAATGATCCTAATGGCTTTGCTCTTGCTGATTATGTCAATTCATATCTTCCTCAAAATATAAGAGTTTTCAGCATCTTACCCTCACAAAGGTAGCTTCTTCATAACAATTTTTCCTATTTTACTTTCCTGATTTCTAATTACCACCTCCCCTACCCCCAACACGAGAGAGAGAGAGAGAGAGAGAGAGAGAGAGTCTCCTTCCCTATTGATGTTGTCAATCATTGTTTAACTATTTCTGATTATTCACATTGATCCTCAATATATTTGTAGCACTTGTCGCCCAAGGGACAATTTTGTAAGTTAAGTATATCATTGGATTTTATAAGTTAACATAGATTGCTTATTGGCTACATTTTGCTTTAGTTACGTAGGACAAATTAAAAGGTGTCTTAGAGATGATTTCTTTTTCCCTTTTGCCCTTTCAATCAAATTTAGTATTCAAAAATGAAAGCAAAACTGTTTATTGGAAAACTGGTGAGAGTGAAAAACTCTTGTAAAAGAAGCAGATAATTGAATTTATGAATGAGTACTTCCCTTATCTGTCCCAATTCTTTGAGATCCAACTTATAGACTTCTTCCCTGCAATTCCTGATTTGGAATGCAACACAATATTATGGGTAATCCCTTCTGTGAGGCTTAAAGCATGGTCCATGGGAAACAGCAGCACAACTCCAGAATGGATTCATGTGGGCTGATATAGGCAGGGGAAGGGATTCTTATCCCTATGCTATGCTCTGCAAATCTAAAACTTCTCCATATTATCCAGCCCCTCACTGCTGCCACCACTCCTTTTTTGAGGCAGATGTAGCTTGTCATGATAATGTGAAATCAGGCCAGAAAAAAGTTCAAGCAAAAAAAAACATAGTTACTATATTTTGTTTGTACATTGATATGGTTTATTTTGTAATATTTATAGCATAAGAGGACCATCCTGGGTGTGTATTTGGGAGAGGAATGTCCTATTCCATGTCCTTGCGATAAATCGGCGGGGAGAACCTTTTATGTTGCCATATTCTTCAAAGTACAAATGCAAGAATGCAGTGGCTAAAACAGCTTAAATAATTAATCATGTGTTGAGGATGGTTCAAAACTTTGTTCTTTTATCGGTTGCAATATATTTGTTTTTTGTTTACCTTGTTCATTATTTCTAAGTAGCAAAGTTGGCTGAGATATTCCATCATAAACAAGACACAACAACAACAACAACTTCTGTATTCGAGTCATCCCAAATCACATAAATTTTTAATGTATCTTTCATACATTTTTTCTCTATTTTAATCATTTTTTATCTGGTCACCTGATTATCAGGAGTTTTGATGCTAGAAGGGAATGTAATATCCGCAAATATTCATATCTTCTTCCTGCTGAAGTTATTGGAGTAAAAGACAATTTTACTGCTAGTGAAGTGGACAGTCATATATCTTATTTCAATGGTATATTGAATACTTTTGAGGTATGTTTCAGTGCTTGCAAGAGCATTTTACCTTTTAGTAGTATAATTTCAAATTATACTCGGTCAGGTTTATATTTTTGCATTAACTGCCTTATGTTTTGAGGCTCCGCTGCTGCTGAGTGATTGATATCTGCCATTATGTTCTTTCTTCTTGAGTTTCATGAAACTAATTTATTTAAAGGTCATTTATTAACTACAAAATTGGTATTTGTTTATGTTTTTATTCTGCAATTGATCCATATGAATCTAATAATAAAATATCGAGCTCGGAATTTATATCAACATGCACAGGGCCGTACCTGTGTTTCGCGGGGACTGAGTCGAACTTCAAAATTTGGGTTCCTAAGTCATAGCAGACAATCCACTTTTTCTTTTAAAAGAGTCTTACGTAACTAAATTTGTCAACTTATATTCAACAATAAAGCAACAAATAAAAATAAAATATTTATTTACTTTCCAGATATATCAAGTATTACACAAAAATGTTCTCTTCTTTTCAGCTCAAACCCAGAACACCTAATTCTGTATAAAGTCACTTAGAATAAAACTTAAATGATTAGAGGGTTTGGAACCATGCTATGCCAAGAGATCTCTGAATGTAGGAAAATTCAATCCAGGTTCATTGCCATTAGCATTTCTATAATGCGATAAAATTGAATAAAAATACCATTAGCAGTTAAAACAAATTCATTACATGCTTGGAGAGAACCAAAAAGATAAACATAAAACAAAGATACCTGCAGCTTTCAGTAGCAAGATTGAAGCAGGTAGAGTCCCCTTTGCCAATCGGAGCTCAACCTTAAGCCCTTCATTCTCTTCATCGCTAAAATCACCATTATTAAGATCCCTGCTATTTTGCTTAGCTTGCAACAATTCGATTTTCTCACGAAGAGAATTGGTTTCAAGCTTCAATTCTTCGACAACAATCTTCATCTGCTCAAGCTGTTTAGTCTTGATTTCCATTGAATCACTCATTCTGGATTCCGATTGCTCGCCTCTCTGTACTTCATTCTCTAATTCTCGAATCTTCTTCTCACTCTCAAACAACAATTTTGTCGCCTGCGTATTTGACTCTCTCACACTACTAAACTCCTCCTTCAACTTATCTAAAGATGCATCTCTCTGTAACAAATCGAGCTTAAATTGCTTTGTTTTTTCAAGTTCTAACTCTGAAGACTTAATCTTATCATCTTTAACCTTCAATTTTTCATGTGAATTAGTTAGAAATTCTTTCCTACTCTTCAATTCCATCTTTAATTCCTCTACCTTCCTAGCTTCACTCAACCCAATACTTGCATCGAGATTTGCTTCTTTTGCCTGTCTAAGTTCATCAAGGGCTTGCTCTCTTTCTACCTCAGCAACCCCCAATTGTTCCTTAGACCTATGGAGCTCTGCCTCGAAATCCCTCTTCTGTTTCTCCATTGACATAGCCTGATTACTCAGATTCTACATCAAAATGAGACCCCAAAAACTCCATCATCAAAATCAAACAAAATCTAAAAATAAACAAAATAACATACAAAAACAGAAAAGCCATAAATCAAAAGGGATTATATACCTTGGAAGACTTTTTATCAGCAATTTTAAGGGCTTTCGAATCAATTTGTGAGACCAAATCAACTCCCCTACAAAACTTTGATGCATAAAGGGTCCTAGAAAATACTGATCATTGATCATTCTTCTGAACAAAATCAATCGACCCGTCTGGTCAGCGCCGTTGTGGAGCCGTGGAGGGAAGTTTTAGGTTAATTTTGATTCTTTGAAGTGCTGACAGAAGTTTTAGGTTAATTTAAAAAAAAAATGAAAAAAAAAATTGGGCCCTCAAAAGTTCTGAGCCTGAGGCGGTGGCCTCTTGGGCCTCCCCTCAGGTCCGGACCATGCACGATCATATATACTGCATTCATATGACCTATTGCGCACTACTCTACTTTATTGTTTAAATAGAGAATGTACTAGTTGCCTCTGTCATCAACTATATGATGTTAATGTATGGTGTTGCAGGGAGAACATCCATTCCACAATTATACCATTCGATCTAAATACAGAAAACCACTTCCTTCCAGCAGCCGCCCTTCTCATAATGGTCACACGAAGAGATCGGGGTCATCAGATGTGGGAACTGGATCTGAGTCAGAGGAAAGTGATGAAGAAGATATTCATGGAGCTAATGGAGATTTAGTAACAGATTTTGGGGAAAGTACACACAATTCTATTTCGCCCAACTCTGATGGAACTAGTGGTGAAAATAGGAACTATTTGAAGGTACAGAATTCTAATTTACCAGTGCTTGCTCGTTGGTTGCATGAACCTGATGAGAAGGATAGACTTAGTGCTTCACATTTCAGAAAAATCTTTCAGTGTTGTTGTGGAAAATTGGAACAGTTATCTGGTCTGAATTATGTAGAGATATCCATCTGTGGGGAGTCATTCATGTTGCATCAAGTAAGTTTTTTACAATTTCACCAGACAGTCTGATTTATACTTTACTCTGTTCGAGTAACTTGTTTTTCTTTCTTTTTTTTTTTTTTTTGCCTTATACATACATATAAATGGTGCAGTTATTATAATACTGTGGGGTGGTTCATTAACTGGCCCAATTTTAGCTCTTCTAGAAATTGAAATTAAGAACTCAATTTTCTCTGAAACTTTGCATACCCTAGGATGAAGGGTAGGTAACATGGACGTTCATCATCTCAAATACAGTTTTATGTGTCGTTATAAGGATTATGATTCTGGAAAACAGTATTTTATTTCTTACCCATGGTACATGCTTTGCGCCTTTGCATATAATGTACATTAAGTACATGTTTGGTGCATAATAATGGAATTTAGGATGATGGACAAATTTTAATTTCCTCTCTTTCTTAATCTTGTCCAGTTCTATCTAGTCCAGCCTAATGAGCATGATGTAATTGCAAATAAGAACGCTTTTGAATATGGGAGATAAAAACTTGAGGGATCATTTACCATCATCCAAGGAAAGGGGTGGAGTATATTCCAAACTCCACTTCCCACAAGTAAAGAAAAGATGAAAATGTTGATTTTGGTGCAGATCCTAGTGATTTATGTTAACTTTTTCTAGTAGTTTGCAGTATTAGTCGATTTTTAACTGGTTTATTTAGCCAGATACGCAAAATGATAGGGACTGCAGTGGCAATAAAGCGCAATTTACTTCCAAGGGATATTTTAAAGCTTTCACTGTCCAAGTTCTCCAGGATCGTCGTACCACTTGCTCCGTCTGAAGTTTTGATTTTGAGGGGGAACACTTTTGCCATGAGAAACCGACCTGGCACAAGGCCTGAAATGATGACGTTGGTTGAATCAGAAGAAATCCTCAAATCAGTTGATGATTTCTTTTCTTCTGTAATGCTACCTCAGTTGTCTAAGTTTTTAGACCCTTTAAAATCTCCTTGGAAGGACTGGGTAGAAATATTGGATGCTAACACAAATATTCCCGAATCCCAATTGGAAGAAGTTCGGATTGGTTGGAAGTCGTGGAAAGAAGAGCTAGAGAGTCGAAAAAAGGTGGCAGCATAATTTTCTTGAGGTAACTTATTCAATATTTCTTGAATTGGTAACTTAGTAGATGTATCTTCTTTCAAACTCTTTCCTGGCGCGACACTGGTTTTACTTCTCAGTAGTTCCAAAATTTTGATCTATCCGATGTCTTATTATGATAATATCTAAGCTCTTGAATAAACGTTGCTCCAATGTTGACAGAGAAATACTTTAGTTGGAAGCACCGAGGTAAGAGAATTGAAGTGGCATCATAGGAAGCAGCATCTGTTAGAAACTGGGTAAACCTTCTCTTTTCCTAGAGGCTGATAGAACTGCTGTATAACATTTGACAGAAATGGTATATTAGCTCTCTAAACTGTATTGTTCTTTAATTACGTTCTTTATACAGGCGGTGATTCTTTTCAGTGAATTTTTGTAACGTTTTCCAGGAAGCTCTGAGGTTTCATCAAGCTTCCGAAAATCAGAAAGGCTCCAGTCTCACTCTTCGGTAATGAAGTTCTGAATGTCTGGAATGTTTTCTTGATTCGGACGCTGTTTGATCTGCCATCATCTGTTGTAGCTCAAATGTTAAACATCAAAGAATTGAGCAGAAATTCACATCCTTTTTCTTTGTTTTCGATCAATGTTTTTTGATATACATCATTTCCACATTTTTGTTATTTATCTTCTTGCCATACTGGCAGGTTAGATGCATCATACGATAAATTTGTGTCCCTAAATGTGATCTAACTGCTTAAGATGTTTGGTGGGACCCATAAATTCTACTTAATTATTCATCGCTTATTTCTACCAACTTATAATTTAGCAACTAAAAAGGAAACCCAAACAAAGGCGATACGGAATTCTTTAGATCCTCTTCTGGTAAAAAAAAAAGAAGCAGAGAAAAATAATTTGTCAGTATCAGCTCCTCAAGAGGCCTGGTTTTGAGTTCTACTGAGCCAGAACGGTTGATAGTTATTTCCGGTGCTTCTTAAGCCATAAGTTCTGCTGTGGCCCCCAATTAGTTATTGCTGTGTAAAATTGGTATGGATTATTTATTGCTCTAAGGCTATGTTTGATAGCCCCTGTTTTCCATGAAAAATGCAACATGTGGGAAAATGGTTTCCAGGTTTGCTGATTTTTTATATTTTTTTTTGGGAAATTTTTTTAGATACAATGGCAAAAAATTTATATTTTTATTGACAATTTTTATGTAAAACAAAGACAAACGAATAATATTTGGTATGATAAATTTTTATTTATTTTTTTGATAATTGAAACAAATTCTAGGCCAATAATAAAAAAAAAAGGAAGATGATAGGAGTACAGGTTTTTTAAAATCCTGTACTCACTGAACCAGAATATGGGGGGTAGGTGGGGGAGTTTTTGGCAATTTTTTAATCACTTGGGGTCCACCCCCAATGTGAGATAGAGTTTGAAAACCTGTAGGAATTCTGGTAATATTATCATGTAGTCAAAGCTTTCTCTTAGAAAAAATTATCACTTTAATGGACAGTTTTCATGAAAAATAAAGTCAAACGACACAAAACTTTCAACATTTTCAAGGTGAAAAATTATATCAATCGAACACAATTAATTACAATTCTCAGTTAAACAAATTCTAGACAATTCAATTCCATATAATTCATTTTTTTTCCACTCAAATTTCACTTTCGCAATCAAACGGACCCTAAGTAATATTAATGAATTATTTTGTTTCATGAGATTATCATCTGATTGTCACCTTTTCCTTTTCTTTTTTCTGAAAATAAAAAATACAACAAAAGAATTTACATACGAAACTAAAAATTAAAACTTTTCAATGTGAAAGTAGTAGTAAATACATGTAATGATTATGAATTATAAAATTGTTCGATAATCTACACTATTTTTCAAACTCTTTTGAAAATTAAAAGAATTTATCGAGTCATGAGATTGATCATTCAAGAAATCTTGTAACACAATAAAAATAAATTTAAAAATGATCTTACTATTTCTCTTTATTAATGATAATAAAAATTTAAAAGACGGAGGCTGTAAAGTTTTTGTCCTGCCGCATTAATGGATTCCCTTAAAAATCTGTCCTTGTAAGTTTGAAACTTTGCTAGTTAGATGATGATGCTGATGATGTCAAATGAACGTCAACTTGACATCATTCAATTCAAACTCATTTCCTTGATAGCATTAATGTCTCATTTTCCGTCTATGCTTTAGGTAGCCCATAAATATAGGGAGGGCAGCATGGTGGGACCGTGCTGGCCCTCCTCATTTCTTAAGATTTTCAAAGATCGGGACGGGAATGGATGGAACGAGAACTAAAGTATTTTTTTAATATATTTTCTATTTTTAACTACCAAAATAAAATAATAATAAATATTCGAGGCATGTTCAGAATGAATACCATATTCTCATCTCGATCTCGATCTCCTATTCATAGAGGTGTCAACCAGCCAAGTCGAATCGTGTCACAAGCCAAAACTCGAAGAGCTAGTTTGAGCTTTTTTCAGCCCATTTGCTCGGCCAAAAAATTGAGGCTTGGCCGAGCTTTTGGATTGGGCCTAGCTGGTCGAGCGGGCCCAAATCGAGCTGATTTGATTTTTTTTTTCCTTTTCTTTGTGCAGATGCTTGCAAACGTTTCAGGTGACACGGTCTGAGCCACACGGGCTGGCTCACGCTCAAGCCGATGCTCCAAAATGGGGCTCGGGTCGAGCCATAGGTAATCCAAATCGACGAGCCATTTTGACATCCCTACTTATTTGTCGTGAGAACCATAATATGTGCGGTTAAAATTAAAGTTTGATTAATTTTATTTTATTTTTATAAAAAAAAGCATGAAATCTTGTTTCCCTTGGCCTTATTATTTTGACTTGCGCCGTCTCTATTAGAGCCGACAACAGCCGACCCAACAACAGGGCCATTAATAAACACCGACCTCCATCACCAAATCTCTGAACCCAACAAAAGCAGCTGCTATAAATCATCACATCTCCACTGGTGGTTATTTCACCAATAACCACTCAAGTTCAACCAAATATTTAAATTGGTCACTAAAGTAGTGAGGCTTTCCTCTAAAAATTTTCATTTCATTTCAAAAATCTGTAATTTCACAACATGGACACAACCGTCTTACTCAATATCTGGCCAAGTGACTTATTATAGTATGTTCTTTAACTTTTGTGACGAAATAGGTCACGAAAATACCATAACTATCGATTTTTTGAAATCTTAATTGAACTTCGCTGACCATTTATTAAAAATTAACTCCTACAGGTGCTACCAACAAAGTGTGTCGGGATTGGGGCCCACTCGTGTACTTCAGAGAGAATTCTTGCCAACTTTTGAAAACTCCACCAGCTGCACTTTTTCACAGTGTGAGCATGCAATAATGCCTTCAACTCCAAATCAAGACTCTTGTATAGTAAAAATGTGGAAATACTTCTCAGCATGCCATTTTCCACCCCAGTGGAATGGTGGGCCGGCTGTAATGACATTTCTTCTCGCTTTGATGCGTGCACAATTTTATTACATTCTTAATGAAAAAAAATCTAAATTTATAATCTTTATTTATTTTTGATATCATAAATTTATTGATTTAAAAGCTCGAGTGGTTCTCAGAGTCACGTATTATTTTCAATCTCATCATCAAAGCAAATCGATTTTCCCATCTTCTAAAGCAATTATTCCTTTTTATGCTAGTGGATGGTTAATGTTGTCCAAGTCAAGTGTACTTTTCCGTAAATAGATAAATACACCATTTTCGTTAATGCAATTAAAAAGAGGATAATTATATTCACATCATGATTTTTATTAATAAAATGATATTTTTCGTACTTATGATTTTTTTGTCATTTCCAACTTTGTTGTTGTATTCTTATCATCAATCTTTAATTAATTAGCACGTCTTATCTGGGATGACAATTTTCGTCCAAAAATTCCGATAAGAGAACACGAAAAGACTTATTTACCCATCATATTTCTAAATATGAATAAAATAGCAGATATAAAAGTTCAGCATTTGTTAAAGTTGTTGCCATAATTTCAACTGCTACCAAAGAACCAACTTGTATAAATAAATGCTGCATATCAATCACTTAATTCATTGCTATCCTCCTTATAGTACCTTGTGTTGATCTATAAATGGTTTTCTTTTACACGTTGCTTAAAAAAAAAAAAGAACTTTTGCACAAAATCATCCACTCATCTTATCCTTTATATTTATCTCTGCAGAAATCTGGATGATAAAGAATGGGCCATACCATACCCCCGGAGTTAATGATATAATGCCATGCTTTGGTTTAGATAAAATATATGGTTGAAAAATTATGAATTTCATGAAATGTGTAGTTAAAATTAATTCACTTTTTTTAGTGAAACCGAACGGGGGCTGTGTATCTAAAAAATAACCATTTACCTTTCTTTTTCCTCTCTACAAAGATGGATAGATTCTTGAAAGGCATTGTATTGGGGGTGCGGAAAGATGACTTAATCCATGGTTAGCTACGTTTTTAAGTGCTTCTAAGCAGTGAATCTTAAGTAATAAGCATTGGCGGACCCATGGTAGGGCCTAGTGGGACACGTGCCCCACTAACTTTTGAGAATATTTTTTTTTTTAAATAAAGTCATGTTTGGTATTAATTGAAATATAAATTTTAATCTAAATCAAAGTTAACAATTAATTTTATTAACATATATCATGAAATTTTTAAATATATAACTTTTATCAAAATTTACTAAAAAATTGACTTTAATCTCCACCAAACAGGGGCAAAATCACAATAAATTTGAAAGCTAATTTTAAAAATTCTCCAACGATCGTACGGTAATCGATTTTACAAATTGTTTATATCATCTCAAAACTTATTTCGAGAACTATATTATGGACATATCGAATAGTTTAAACAGATATTGAAAAATAGTTAAAAATACGTTAAACGTGAGTTTTGAAGAAAGACGTCCAGCTCGAATATTTTTTTAAAAAAATTCAATTATTTCATTAATATTTATTATTTTTATGATACAAATTTTTTAATGTAATTTTCATCATTTTATTAGGAAATTTTATATGGAATATGACAAAAAAATTGAATTTTTTACATTCGAAAAAGTCATATTCTATGTAAATGGTCGGATGCAAAATTACATGAGTATGAGTTTTTTGGACGTAAATTTTCGATTGTATAATTTCCCTCAACTTTTTTTCGAGTTTAATTGTGCCCCCTAAGTTTCATGTCCTGCGTCCGCCCCTGGACTAATTAGTGATAATGTATATATAAAATCGTGGGATCAAAGAAACGTTCAGACAAAGATGATGTTTGACCAGGTAAAAAACATTTCACAGTCATCAAAATTTTGAACATTGCTCACTTATATCTCAATTTTATTAGTCCATTTGTTAGGCCAATTTGTTAAAGTTTCATATAGGCAAACACCACCTCATTATTGACTAATATCAACCTCAGCGACTTTCATTTAGGCCAAAAAAATGTCACATCAAGCGCAAAAAATTGGCCATCGCCCCCTCTCCAAAGAATGTCAATACGTTAAATTATTTTGTACCCAAATTAACAAATGTGTGGCATATGCTAGTATATATTAGTCATTCATTGCATTGACGCACTTAACATTTACATTCATTCGAATACATTAAATGCATTTCTATCCGGTCCCATGAAAGATCCCTCGTGTTTTCGACAGGGACTGCAGTTCTGTCTTTCATTGGGACCGTGATACTATACCGAGTACATCACTATACTACACTAATTCGTTATAATCTACGTGATTACAACTTTTTTCGTTCGATAATGAAGGATAAAACCCATAAAAGCTCCAAGAAAACACAATAATCCCCAGACAATGAAGGTGGTTTGATAGCATTCCTGACCAATGCAACTGTCTTCTCCTGAAAGCTTCTTTTTATTGTAAAGCAAGGCTGCAAAGTCACCAAAAAGGAAAGATCCTATTGGTATATTGGAGACTAAAATGTTGTGATTTACTCCAAAATTTTTGGTTCCAAATAGTTGGGTGGTTGTGGAGACAGAAATTGTGGTAATTGCTCCAGTACAAATGCCTATAATGGCTGTACTAATATAGAGCCAAATGTCCTGCTTGTTAATGAGTAAAAACATAGCTCCACACATTGGTATTATCATGCATGACATGGCTGCAGGTCTAGATATCATATACTTGCTCCTGCAAAAAATTGACACAAAAAAGTATGCTTAGTGACGGTCCAATAATAAAATCTGTCGTGGAATAAGCAACTCGTGTCGTGCTTGTATTGGCCAAGAAACTTGAAAGAGAGGGATGTTGTACACATTAATTGGCTCCATAAATTCATCAACTAACATAGTACTACTCAAAGTTTTGCATAAGACCACAAATAAACTAAGACAATCAATTAGTTCTTGCCGTACCCTCATGTGTTTATGAAAATTGGATACACGTAACAATGAATTTGAGCTAGATGTAAAGTAGACATAACATAAATAGTCGAAGTAGGTGAATAGCGAATTACTTACTTTGTGAAAAAGTAATCATGAAATGATGGAATGAGCCGGCCGAAGAAGCTGAATGCTGAAGACAAGGAGACGAGAGCCAACGTCCCAGAACATCCCCGGGACTCGGCAATTTGTCCCAGATTATTTAGATAAACTAAACCAACTGTTGCACCAAACAAATAAGCAAAGAAATATAACCAAAATTCCACTCTCCTTAGCATCAATTTCACTCCAATTTCCTCTACACTTTCTTCACAAAACTTGCTTAAATTACCCTCTCCTTCTTCCACGTTCGCCCCATTTTCCATTGATATAGCGGAAGCACCTTCATCGTGTACTCTTATCAGACATTTGTGTTGCAGGGTTTCTCTAATCTTTTCAGACAAAGGTACAACAAGGGGCAGGATTAAGAACACGACCACGCCAATAACATTTGTCGAAGGATGTAAGAATCTTATAATGTTCTGGCCTAAACTGGTGATCACAGCATAAATTCCTGTAATTACTGTTATTGCAAACATACAAATGTACCCTCGTGCTAATTTTCTTGATTTTCCAACATGAACATCTCTAGCCAGTGGTGCTGCTAGAATACAAACTCCTAAGGGAACAACAGCATTTAAAAGAAGAAACAATTTGGCTCTTTCTGAAGGTGAATTTGGGGCTACAGCATCCACTACATCTGTATAAATTTTTGCACTAAAACCTATATAGCTAGTGGATAAACCTGTAGCAACCTGTCGATCAAGGGGGAAATTTTTTATCGAAACTATGTAACAAACTGTGTTGATCCAACAAATGCTGTTCCCTGCTAAAACAGTCAGTAGAAAAACATGCCAGTAAGAAAGAGACGAGATTTGATTTATGAGAAAAAGATACTGTATTCCATAACCAATTAGGCCAAGAGTTGCACCAATTAGAAGCACTATCCAAAGAGGCAAACGCGCAGCTGCCGTGCCGGATAACCAGCCAAGAAGTTTCCCGGCATCAGAGGCTGCAGCCAGATTATTAAGCTGAGGCTGTGTTATGGAGAGCATACGCTTCAGCTCGGACGAATAAGCAGGAAAATTTGAGTTTGTTCCATTAATGGATTGCAACCATATGGCACCTACCATGCTTAGCCATTGAAGAGCCATTGAAAGATAGATGTAAGGAAAATTGAAAAGCACTCGGAATTTTTTTCCTAGATCCCGATTTTCCAGTACTTATAAGGACTAAGGTTAATGCATGCACATAAAGTTTGGAGTAAAGAGTGAGTGGGCATGTGTGAACACACAAGGTGAAAAACAAATACTTTGTGGTGGTTAGCAAGTATTGTTGAATTGTAATGGTCACAACCCTTCACCATTAATTGCAATTCTCTGTAGAAATGAGAATGGAACAAATAACGCTGTTAAAAAATTAGGTATTTATCTTGAAAACTGTAACATCCACACAAGACAGACTGTGATTTCTCTATAGGACTATCCGTGTAAGAATTCATTTCTTGGGATGATGTGATTTTAAGAAAATAAATCGATTGGTTGTAAATTCTAAATTAGTTTCTAATTAACTATTATTAATTGATTGTAATTACTAATTACCTTAAGTTTATGATTTTGATTTTTACGTTTAACGGCACAATGAATTAGCAATAAAATAATAAAACAAGAAAAATAATAGGTTTTGGAAAACTGGTCTTAAGAGAGTCGCTCGTTTTGAAGTTGTGTTAGGGTCTGTTTGGCATGACATTTGAAAAGTCAAAATGAACTTTTGAGTTCCAAAAGTTGTTTTTGGATCCATTTGACTAAATTTGTAAAAATACTTTAGATAGTTAGAAAAATTTTTAAAGAAAATTTATCCAATGTGACTTTCTTTAAAAACATTTTGGATATAGAATGTTCTTTTAAAAATTAGTTTCCGAACAAAAATTAGAGTAGCTTCCTTCGAAAACCATTCTACGTAAAACTAAAGTACATGTCATTCCAAACAGACTCTTAGTCTTTTTTCGGACATGTATCAATGACTCAAAATAAAATTCTATAAAGCTCGCATGGTTATTTTCTACCATGTACATCGAGTTCTATCATTGTCTGAAAGTGAGTGGACCGTGGTATATGGTTGGATAGGATAAGTAAAGTTTTTTTCACGATTCCAACCAGCATGTCTTATGTAATACGGTATAATATAATTATGGTACTAATCAATCAAATCTCAAATTAGTTAATTGAAGGTTTAAATCTTAACAAAATATTTTGTTTCCAATAAAAGAGATGATAAAAAAAAAATAAAAAAAATTAAGTAATAGAAAAAGTTGTATATCACTTTTGTCTAATAATAATGAACAAATTGTAACACCCTGAATTTTTATTTTATTTTCCCATGGGTTAAATTTTAAGGTTGGACATTTAGCAAATGAATAGTTCATGTCTAACTTAGTCGTCACACTAAAGTCCAAAAGTTGACACAATAGACCCAACCCATTTATTTACATAAATGATTTGTTTTGCTTATGTATAATTTTTAGAATTTATCGTAAGTTATTTGGGTCGTATATTTAAGTATTTCAAATGTTGAAAAAAATATATATCGATATTATACTCAATTTGAAGCTCGTGCTAAATAACATAAATTGGTTAAGTAAAGATGATTTGGGACTAGTCATACCCGAGTTATTTTGAGAAAAGAAAGTACTCTAAATTTTATATTTTATTAATAAACAAAATATAAATAATAATCAAATTTATGCAGTAGGAAATGAAAAGATATGTTATAATTAAACCTAATTACCATTAACTTAACTAGGGAGTTTAATTTAATTAATTCTTAATTAATCTAAAAATCTTTTGAGTTGATTGGAGTTACGTGTGGGTGATGTATATATGTGTGGTGTGGGATGAGATGAGAGCGTTTCATGAGAAATTTCATAAATTCTTTTTTAATAGACACTATTCTTTTACATATTATCATTCTAAATCACATTTCAATTTTACTTGGTATCAAGTTGAGGTGAGAATACTTTGTGCAAGTAGTAAATTCTTGTTTATTGATGTTTATATAAAATTTTGACATGAAATACTTGAAGGCTTTCGGGTTGATTTCCATGTTAAATCCTTCGAGATGGACCCGTTAGGTCAATATGTTAAATTCTACGGGATATAGGAATTCTTAAAAAATTTCTTGAGCTATTGAATATCGCGACGAGTTTACTCTAAATCAAAGAATGTTGGTATATTATGTCATTTTTTATATTTATATCATATTAATTAAAATATGTACGTATTTTTACTGAATGTTTTCAAAAACGCACTCTTACAATAACCTTTCAAATTAGAACGGATCGTGTGAACGCATGAAAGATTGACCAAATGATGCTCATGGGTCGCCAAATAAAAATAAATACATAAATTTAGAAATGATTATTGCAAATTTTATTTTAAGAATAAATTTTATATTAAATTTTTCTTGCATGTTATTTTAGTAGTTATGCTGTTCGAATTTTGGTATTCTATGTTGGATTAAATTTTACAAATTTAACATCTTCATATTTAAGATTTAATTATATATGTAATTTATTGTTTAAATTGTTGAATTTAAATTTTATCGATTAAATCACAATATCTATATTATATTGTCAAATTCAGAATAAATTAGATAAGAAATATTTTGGTAACCCTTCAAATCCAATTTTTTTTTAAAAAAAAAATAAAAAAAAATATATATATAATAGATTTGGGACGTTACACAAATTGACCCTTTGGAAATTAAAAAGGATCCTATTTGTAAATTTTAGCATGGCGACAAATTTATCAATGACTGGTTATGCTTGTTTGGTGAGCAATGAGCACTTTGTGACTCTAGCGCTGACGCTTAGAGGTAGTGTCGTAAATCTAATCATCGAAAAAATATTGTTAAAATCAATTTATAAAAATTTGTCAGCTTACATGATTGCAATAAAATTGAATATGCAATGTATAAGGTAAATAAGAATCAATTAGAACCATCCACTAGTACGCTAATTAATTGTACGACTAGAAATGCTGACGAGTAGGCATGGAATTCAGAAATGTAATTGTAACTGAAATTATAGACATTTCTATAGAATTTTGACTTTGGTTTTAAGGGAAATACAACTACCAACTACCAACTTTAGGTTTTATTCCAGAAAACACAAACTAAATACAGTAATTAATTATTCAGATGGTTTTCAGCTACAAATTTTTAATAAAAAAAAAAAAAACTCTACAAAATTGGTATTGTTGAAGAGATAATTTAGAAAAAAAAAATAAGCACTTCATCTTTCTATCAAATATTTGATAAAAAATAAATTATGACTTATAGTTAATATGTTTAAATTATAATTTAAATAAAATATATTTATTCTCTCTATAACATGAACGAGTATGGAACTATATTTCAACACTTAACATTGTTTGGCAAAATTTATAAATCGTTTATAAATGATTAAATTTCATTTTTAACGACATATTTAATAGATTTAGTACTCATCAAACGGGGTGTGATAACGTCCCAGAAAACATGTAAAGAAAATGAGCAGAGAATTTATGATTATTGACTTTTCTGAAAATAATTAATAAGCCTTTTAATATCCAACAAAATGGCCACAGAATTTATGATTTTGAAGGCAAGAACTACGGTTGTGAGGTGTTTTCTTCTTGGTGAGGATGCCAAGATTATTGACTTTTTCTGAAAATAATTAATGAGCCTTTTAATAGCCAACATTTCATGTCTAGTCCGTCAACAAAATAGCCATGACAAAATCCTTGGCATCCCTACGTAGTTTCTTTGGCGTGGAGTCCAAGTTTTGGCCCAATTACCAAATTTGAAGTCTACAAAATATAATAATACGCCTCTTCATAGGTTCCCTTTATTTTATTTTAACGGGAATGATCTTGATCTATAACATACAGGAAATGATTCTTGAACTTTTGTTCTCCCGTTCATTGTTTATCCTCCCCATTTGTAAATGAGCATCTCGAGGACAATCGTCACGTTCACTTTCACGAAGTTGTCATTTTTAGATTAAAAAAATCGTACATCTCAAAGATTAAGGGGCCCGCTCTAAGGCGAGTGTAAATTGGGTAGGGCAAAAGTCCCGGCCCTAGACACACTCATTGCTTTGCTTGTTGGGACGGTGGAGTCCCACCAAATTCACCCTAATTCTTTTGTGCACATCGTAGAAGAATTTTTGAGACAAAACGAGATTTACTATGCCAATTTTTTCTTCTTTTGTCCACTTCGTGGATGAATTTTTACCATCGAGACTTACTATGCCAACAATCTTTTTATTTTTAATAAATTGTTTGGGACAAATACAATTAGCTCGCAGGCAAGTGGGCATTTTTGGCCATTGACAATTCAACTTTGTGGACCAATGTTCTCGGTCAATTCTTTTCTCTAGTCGTACTAAATGGACTATTGAGGCTTTTTTGTATTTTCTTGTTTGTTCCCTTTAGACAACTATTTGGTTCAAAAAATTGGCCCGCCTCAAGACCATGAGCATGTCCAACCCATCTAGAAAATGTTCATAAATAATTTAAATAATTAATAAATCGAATTGATGTGCTGTTTGAGCTCCAGTTTTGTTGTAAAATGTATTTTGTGATAGTAGATTAATAAAAATGTATTGTTAAAAAATAAGGAAAGATTTTGGGATTACGTGTAATATTATTTTATTGAAAATGTGTAATTGAAAAGGAAAAAAAAAATCAAACAAGTGCGAGTGATTGATAAGTATTGCTTTTGAATCTTTTAATGTGTTGAAAAAAGTAAGGCAAATGCTTATATATAACCATTTTTATGAACATGAGCCAATGGGTTATATAAAGAAAAAATAGCTTGATAGAAATGTAAAATGCATATTTTTTCCTGCTTATTTTATGTGCTCGTATGATTAATCAATGCCAAAATATACTCATTATGTTCATATTTTGATTTAGTTGGCAATTATATGGATATTGCGTAATTTGGAAGAAATAAGCGAACAGTGGCCAAGAGGAAAGAAAACGAAGTTGGAGACTGAAATGAAAATACTCAAAAGTTATGTGGAACCTCACGATGAGGATTTGAGAGTGTTAAGAGTCAATTGGATGAAAGAAGATGTCAAATGGATGAAACACAATCAAAGTATGATCACATATCAATTTCCAATCGAAAAACTTTTGCACCAGTTTTCAGCCTCATATTGAGATCCATTTTTGATATGACAAACGATTAAATTGGAAGATAATATTTGAAGCAAAGTTGTATTCCTTTAAATTAGCTTTCCAACGCGTCTTAAATCACTGTAATTGGACATCATGAGTGAAATATATGATCAAAATACTAAAAACTGTCTAATGGAAGAAACCTATAACCATGCGGTCGCATAGCTTTATCTCCATGCAGTCGCAAGTGGTGTTTCAACGAATTTCAGAGTCTATTTTCAATGTTCTATGCAGCTGCATGGCTTACTACCATGCAATCACATAATTCATTCCCGACACGAAAATTTTGGTTTTCAAATTTAAGTCAACTATCTATGGAAACAACTATAAATACGTGATTTGCAACCCTATAATGGAAAGAACCCCTCTCATCTTCATTCTTCATTATTTTGTTCTTAGAATCATGAATTATAACTAAACTTTTACACTTGGTCGAAAAAAATTGAAGCCTCGAAAGCACATATTGTGAGATTTAAATAGTTTTTCTTATTGTTTTATTCTTATTTTGTGTATTGAATGTCATTCTACATTTATTTCATGAATTTTTATGTTTAATTGCTAAGAGACCTACTAGTTTGCTATTCGTTACAATCTACCGCTAAGCTGAATATGAAATCCATAATTGTTTATCCCTTTAACTTGTGAAACAATTAAGATTTAATTATTTATTGCATCAGAAATTGGTAAATTTTAGGAAGAATGCTCAACTAAATTAAATTCAACTGCTCGTGTTTGTGTTGTTTAGCTTCATCGATCTTTCTAATTCGTAATGCGATTATCAAACTAAGTCTAGAGCGCTTGTCTTATGTTGTTCGGTAATTAGGATTAATTAGGTCACTTATATTCTAATTAATTATAAGTAAGGAGAGATATGAAAATACTTCCAACAGTGAATATTCAAAATATGAATTGAATTATCCTTACATATATGATCAATTGTAGATTTTCAACGGTGGATGTGGACTTAGATCAATGTTGGTCTTTTGATTGTTTTCGTTAATTCATTGTTATTAATTGCATTATTTACAATTATTTGCATACGAACACCCCCAATCATTGTATGAAGTATAAAATATTAAATTACATACTTTTCGTGAGATCGACCCTTACTTCCACTATTACATTTGTTTTAGAGGTTAATGTATTACTTTTGGGTGCCTACGACACCACACACCAAATTTTAGCGCCGCTATCGGGGAGTGGTGCTAATTTATTTTTGTGCTTCATTAGTTGTTTATTTGATTTTTGAAAAAAAAAATCATAATTTTTTAGGTTTTTAGGCAATTTATTGTTTTTAGGAATTTTAGCATCGAACTTTATTTGTTTTCTTACTATGGCTTCTTTTTAATTTTTTTTATTTGTTTATGTCCGCAACTTGATCTTTTAATCAATGTGAATTGCAGTACGATCTGAAATTAGAAAGAACCTTGTACAACTAAAGGAGTGACAATTGGTGGGATTTTATATTGAACAATTTTGATCCCGATACCTTATTCCCTGGTGATTTTGAATCAAAGGAAAAGGAAGTCATGGCTGAGAATGATCGAACTTTGAAAGAGCTTGCAACCTTAACTTAAATCAACAACCTCTATGCATTACTTTTCCTAATTTAGATGTTGCTATTACTTTTGAATTAAAATCTGGGCTAATTCATATTTTGCCCACTTTTCATGGTCTTGTAGGTGAGGATCCACACAAGTATCTAAAGGAATTTCATGTGGTTTGCACAAGCATGAAACTTACAGGAGTCACCGAAGAACAAATCAAAATGAGAGCTTTCTCATTCTCTTTGAAAGATTCGGCAAACGATTGGCTCTATTATCTACCTTTTGAAAGCGTTACTATATGGGATGTGATGAGAAGATTATTTTTGGAGAAATACTTCCCAGCTTCAAGAGCAGCTAACATCCGAAAGGAAATCTGTGGCATAAGGCGGGATAACATAGAGTCATTACATAAATACTGGAAGCGGTTCAAGAAATTGTGTGCAAGTTGCTCCCATCACCAAATTAATGAGTAGATCCTTATTTAATACTTTTATGAAGGCCTTCTATCCACAGATATGAGTATGATTGAAGCTGCAAGTGGATGAGCGTTGGTAGATAAAACTCCCGATGCTGCAAAGAACTTGATTGCAAATATAGTAACTAACTCTCAACAATTTGGTACTAGACTCGACACCACATCTAAACATAATAATGAGGTAAATGTTTCATCCATTGAACAACAATTGGCGAGTCTAACCACTCTTGTTCGTCAAATGGCTGTGAGTATTATGCAAACAGCGAATGCATGTGGAATTTGTTCCTTAGTAAGTCATCCAACCAATATGTGCCCCCAACACTTCAAGAAGAATATATTGAACATGTAAATGCAGTCGTTAGCTTTTCTGGACAACCACAGAGGAATTATGATCCCTATTCAAACACGTACTACCTAGGATGGAGGGATCATCCAAATTCTAGCTATGAGAATCGACAAATGAATCAACATATGAATAAAAAGTGGCAGAATTTCCAACAATATAATCAGTCATACCCTCATAGACAACAATAGGGCCAAACTTCTAACTCTGGTATGTCTTTAGAAGATATTGTTAAATCCCTTGCCACTAACACTTTGCAATTTCAACCGGAGACTAAGTCTAGCATTCAATGTTTGGAGAATCAAATGAGTCAAATGGCTAACACAGTCGGTCTGCTGGAGTCATAGAATTGGGGAAAAAACCCAACTCAAACAGTGGCGAATCCAAAAGAAAATATGAATGCAATCACGTTGAGGAGTGGCACGGAGGTTGAAGATCCAGTGAAGGTGGACCCTGCATCATCAAAGGAAGAAAATGAGGAATATATCACAACAGAAAAAAGTACTCCCAACAATACCGAAGTAAATAAGCGTAAGTTTCATCCACTTTCTGATTATAAACCTATACCCCATTTTCCTTAAGTTTTAGTAGAATCTAGGAAATATGAACAAAATCAAGATCTATATGAAACTTTTTGTAGATGCGAGGTAAATATTCCACTATTAGATGTTCTTAAACAAATACCTCGCTATACTAGATTTTTGAAAGAATTGTGAACTATTAAGAGGAAACAAAAACGTAAAGGATGTGAGAAGGTGAGCGTTGGAGAGAACGTGTCTGCAATTATTCAAAAGAAACTTCCTGCCAAGACACGAATCCAGGTATGTTCACTATTCCTTACATGATATGCGACATTAAGTTTGAAAAGACCATACTAGATTCAGGATCATCTATTAATGTCATGTCATATTTTGTATATACTTCCTTGAAACTTGGACCTTCAAATAAAACTGGTGTGATAATTCAACTATCTGATAAATCTAATGTCTATCCTACAGGGGTAATTGAGGATGTTCTCGTGAAAGTTAATGAGTTGATTTTTATGTGCTTGACATGGGCAATAGTAATTATACTACCCCTATCTCGTTAGGAAGACCATTTTTAAGGACATCCAAAATTAAAATAGATTTTCATAATGACACATTGACCATGAAATTTGACGATAAAATCATTAAACTTAATATCTATGATTTCATGAAATATCCGTGTAATAATAATCATGTTCATTTTATTGATGTAATCGATCATTTATCATATGATGTTTTCGGATTTGATGCTAAAAATGAATGAGAACCTATCATTTATGAGCATCTTGGGAAGGAAAAAAGGAGTTGGCCTTAAACACCGAGTTACAAAGAACTGTGGTAGCATTAAATGATCTTCCAGAGTCAGAACAATTCTTATTTTGTATTGCCAATTTATAATGAAAGGCGTCTACTTTCTGTTTTGCAGACTTCCATTCCAGATTTAAAGCATCACTCCAATCACCACAAGTATGCATTCCATGGAGGTGGAAGAATACTGTCAGGTATCATTCTCAACGGACTTGGTACACCGCAAGGAATATTGAAGCCAACCATGATAGACCCGGGCTAAATAAGGAAACATTGAATCGAGTCAAAGACAATAAACAAATGAGCTGGTTGGGAAGCAACCAATAGGAGTTCATTCCTTTATCTTCTTTTTTTTGCATTCATTTTTTTAATATTTTTGTCATTTTCTTTGCATTGCACCTTGTATTGTGGACAATGTAAATTTTAAGTGTAGGGGATGGGAGTTAGATTTATGTTGCATTTAGATTAAGTTTAAATTTCAAAAAATTTAGAAATTTTAAAAAATTTAGAAAATTTTTGCATGATTTTTCAAGAAGATGAGTTGAGGTTAAAAGAATTTTGGTTGTGTATGCTATATTCTAGAATTAATTAGGCTTTTGAAGAACTCATAATATGACTGAATAAATAATCTTACAACTTAGAGTTAATTGGTTGAGTTATTTTTTTGTGGATGATAGTAATTAAATTCTGTAGACAAAAAGTCGGTGAAATTTTGAGCCTTTAGACTCACTATCCATAGCAATCTCATTATTTATTTTATGTGTGATATTCTTCCATGATTTTTTTCTCTAGAACTTGCATTGATTCTCTTCAAGATCACATTGACATATGCCTACACGAACATGGTTATGGCCATCTTTGTTACATAAATTAACTACATTAGCCAAATAGTCTACCTTGTAATTAAATTGTCATTTGGTGAACCCCTTTGAGCCTTATTGATTTTTTTTTTTTTTTTTGTGTAAACACACGTTACAAGCTTTAAAAGGGAAAAAAATATATTTACCCAAGCCTTAAAGCTAACGAAGTATTGTTTATTATCATGATATGTGTGGGTGTGCAAGAAAATAAGTGTGGAGTGTCAAAATTATTGGTAATGCTATTGTTGGTGTAAGGGGACATGTTTCAATTTCAACTCATAAATTTCATTATGGTGTAACATTTGAAGTTTATATTTCAAAAAAGAAATGAATGATAGAAGAAAAAGAAAAGAAAAAGGAAATAAGTGATGGAGGAGTTTATATTTCAATTCAACTTCTCTCCCTAAATCTCTTCTCTATAACTTATTTTCACACCTTAAAACTTCTATTACACTTGATTTTTACAAAACCCATCACCTTTACATTTCTATTTCTCACAAAATTTCACTTTTCATATCCAAATCTCCTTTTTCACCCAAAATCTCTAACCCTTGATCAACAACAACACACATCTTCGTCTCTCGCTCATGGCAAGCTCTAGAAGCAAGGGAAAACGCCTCAAGAGCATGGTACGACGCTCTTCTCAACATTCTTCCGATGAGGATACGTATTTTTAACCCAAGGTGTAGGTCAACCATTTTGCAAAATCACCTGTTCTAATTGGTAAGAGCGTTGATTTTGACGATTTTACCACTGGAGCACCTTCATTTCACATTGAAGAATTTTTTGAAAACATATGTTGGATTTCAATTGCCACATTAGAGGAGAATGCATACTCACGTCTCATGCAAGAGTTTTATCATAAGATGGCAATTTCACATTCAAATGAAATTTCTTGCTTAGTTAAAAATAAACATGTTGTTATAAACAGAGCACTCATTCGTGACCTCTTAGAACTTGAAGAATGTAGCACTCAAATATTTTTACACAAAACTCATCCTAAGCTCGATGGTTATTCCCCTATCGAGACTTGTCGTCGCGTTATTGGGAAGAATTTTGAAAATATCACCAAAGTTAGTGCACATCAATTATCTCTTCCATGCAAGGTATTACACAACATTATTGCAAATGTCATTCTTTCCTGGAAAGGCCATCGAGATGAGGTGAGCTCTTTTGATCTCTTCCTTTTCGATTCCTTTCTTCTCAGTAGGAAACTTGATTTTTCAACCATTACAATAGATCTCATGAAATATGTGCACTCCACACAAGCTATCAAGGCCTTACCATACGACATGCTTCTTACCAAAGTTTTCAAACATTTTCCTGTTGCAGTAGATGATGGAGCATACATTTCACCAAAACCTACTGTTACCATCAACATTCAAACACTTAAACGCATGAAAATAGTAAAAGTTCACGGTCAATGGATGGCACACACGAAAGGGTTCGACCCCACCTCGGGTCCATTGACTCTACCCTTTGACGATGATGAAGATACCAATATACCATCCATTCCACAACATGCTGCAAGTACTCATTCTTCATCCTGTGGCTTCACATTCATCGAGGATCTCTATAATATGTTGAATGGACAGATTGATTCTCTTGTATCCACGGTTGATGGTCTCGACGGAATGCTTCAATGAGTGCTCACTCAACAAGAAACTATGCAAGCTCAGTAGAACGCCTACTATGCTCACTTTTATGCCCAATTTTCTCATCCTCCGGAGTCCTAGTTCTTGATCATTCTCGATTTGTCATGCATTTATTTTTCCTTATTTTGTTACTTTGAATTTTATGCTTCTCTATGCTCTATTCTTTTTGTTTATGTCAAAATGGGGAAAGCATATATAAGATGATTTGATGATATAATTTGCATGCTTAAGGGGGAATTCTTGATGATATAATTTGCATAACAATGATTAATGTGAATGAGAAAGGGGGAACTCTTGATCTATAAAATATTGGGGGAACAAAATTGCAAATGTTTGAATTGTGAAAATTATATGAGGCACTCTTTTTATTACAAATCATCTAGCATTTGTTATAATCAAAAATGGGAAAATTGTTGATATATGGTCAAACCGTATGTTTTGATTATAAAAAACAATTTATGTTTATCTCTAATTTAATATTTAAATTGATTACATGTTGGCAAATTGAGTCAAAACCATTGAACAAGAAATTGTCAATCAAGAAAGGTCAAATGAAGATTGATCGAGTACTCATGGAAACAAGCTTACATCATTTCAAATCGAGCACTCGCGCCAGATTGATCGAAGACTTTGTAACTATGTTTCTCTTGGCTCAATTGTAAAGGTAAAACACTTTAATTCTTGGCAATGACACTTTGAACTCAAATAATAATTTTTTCATACACGACAAAATTTACGAGACGAAAAATGTGTTAGCCCAAGAATAACTAACCAAGAGGGGTGTGAATTAGCTTTTGAAACTTTTTCGATACTTAGTCTCAAAACTATTCAATACACAATATATAAATGCAAAGTATAATATAACAAGTAAATATGAAAATACGATAACTTAATTCAAGTATGAATATAGTATAATATAAATGACAATTTAAAGTAAAGTGCAATAATGTAAATATAACAAACCAATTTAATGGGGTTCGATACACAATGTGTTCTACGTTCCCGTTACCAAACTCTCCTCACGAGCAAGACCAAATGCATTATAATGATAACTTACAACGAGAAGTACTAATCCTTAAGTGACTTACAACAAGAAGCACTTATCCTTAGGTGACTTACAAGAAGGAGCATCTACCCTTAAGTGACTTACAACAAGGAGCACTTATCCTTAGGTGACTTACAACAAAGAGCACATATCCTTACAATCGAGTTTTCACACGGCTCTCGAAATCGTAAAAATGTAAGTGATAATTTTACAATTGAAGAAACTCTCTTAACCAATGATATAATCAAGTTAAGTATTAGAGAGTTATGATAACACTTCAATATATAGCAAATAGTAAAACTCAAATGTTTTTGTTGTAAACTTTGATGAATGATGGATGATGAAATTATTTGTATCTTTGTATCAAAGTTTTCAACCAATGATCTCTCTTAACAAATAATACAAGTTAAGTATGAAGAGAGATTTTACACTTTAATAAAAGGGTTAGCAAATAAAACTTCTACCAAGAATGAAGAATAGATAATGAAATAGTTTGTATCTTTGTATCAAAGTTTTTCAACCAATGATCTCTCTTAACAATTAATACAAGATAAGTATGAAGAAAGATTCACACTTAAATCAAAGTGTTGTCAAAGAAAACTTCTACCAAGAATGAAGAATAGATGAGATTGTGAAAGTTTCTTTGCAAAAAGAATTCTTGATGAGATAGATGAAAATTAGTTTGATCAATCAAGAATTTTTTTGTAATAAATGAAATAGAATTTATAATCAAGTAAACTCAATAATTTTTAATAAATAAACTCTTAAAAAATCTCTTGTAAGTTGTTGGAATTGAATGCAAAAGAGATTGATATTTATAGAGCAAAAATAGGCACTCTCGAGTAAGTTCGGTTGATCGAAATTTTCGGTTGATCAAAATATAGCCGTTGCAAATAAATCCATTGGATTTTCAATTCAATTTCTCTTCCTAAAATTCTTCTCTATAACTTACACTTGAATTGAAATCCAACCTACGTTTTCAAAAAATTCTTCAATGTGAAATGAAGGTGCTCCAATGGTAAAATCGGCAAAATCAATGCTCTTACCAATTAGAATGGGTGATTTTGCAAAAGGGTTGACCGACACCTCGGGCTAAAAATCATATCCTCGTCGAAAGAACGTGGAGGAGAGCTTCATATCGTGCTCTTGAGACTTTTTCCCTTGCTTCTAGAGCTTGTCATGAGTGAGAGACGAAGATGTGTGTTGTTATTGATCAAGGGTTCGAGATTTTAGGTGAAAATGTAGATTTGGATATGAAAAGTAAAATTTTGTGAGAAACTGAAATGTAAAGGTAATGGGTTTTGTAAAAATCAAGTGTAATAGAAGTTTTAAGGTATTAAAATAAGTTATAAAAATTTGAGTTTTGCCCGAAAACGAGCAAAAGCTAAGTATGGGGGAATTTGATAGGAATGTAAAATGCATATTTTTCCCTCTTTATTTTATGTGATTGTATGATTAATCAATGCCAAAATGTATTCATTACGTTCATATTTTGATTTAAGTGGTAATTATATGGATATGACGTAATTTGAAAAAAATAAGCGAACAAAGGCCAAAGGGAAAGAAAACGAAGTTTGGGGACTGAAATGTAAATACTCAAAAATTATATGGAACCTCACGATGAAGATTTGAGAGTGTTAAGAGTCAATTGGATGAAATAAGACATCAAAGGGATGAAATACAATCAAACTATGATCACACATCAATTTTCAATCGAAAAAAGTTATGCACCGATTTTCAGCCTCATATTAAAACCCATTTTTGACATGGCAAACGATCGAATTGGAATATGATATTTGAAGAAAAGTTTTAGCCATTTAAGTTAGCTTTCTAACGCATCTTAAATCACTACAATTGGACATTAGGAGTGGAATATATGTCTAAAATAATGAAACTTGTCTGATGGAAGAAATCTATAACCATGCGGTCGTATAACTTTATTTCCATGTGGTCGCAAGTGGTGTTTCAGAGAATTTCAGAGTCCATTTTCAATTTTCTATGCGACCTCATGACTTACTACCATACGGGCGCATAGTTCATTCCCGACACGAAAATTCTGGTTTTCGAATTTAAGTCAACTACCTATGAAAACAACTATAAATACGTGATTTGCAACCCTAGAACGGAGAGAATGCTTCCCATCTTCATTCTTCATTATTTTGCTCTTAGAATCATAAATTGTAACTAAAATTTTACACTTAATCGAAGGAAATTGAAACCTCAGAACCACACATTGTGAGATTTAAATAATTTTTGTTATTGTTTAATTCTTATTTTGCGTATTGAATGTCCTTCTACATTTATTTCATGAATTATTGCGTTTAATTGCTAGAATGCCTGCTAGTTTGCTATTCGTTACAATCTACCACTAAGTTGAATATCAAATTCATAATTGTTTGATCCCTTTAACTTGTAAAGCAACTAGGATTTAATTATTTTTTGAGTCAGAAATTGTTAAATTTTCAATTAAATTAAATGCAACCGCTTGTGTTTGTGTTTTTTAGCTTTATCGATTTTTTTATTCGTAATGTGATTATCAAATTAAATCTAAAGCGCTTGTCTTATGTTGTTTGGTAATTGGGTCGCTTGCATTCTAATTAATTATAAGTACTGATCGATAAGAAAATAATTCCAACAATGAATGTTTAAAATATGAATTGAATTATCATTGTATCTATAATCAATTATGGATTTTCGACGGCGAATGTGGACTTAGACCAATGTTAGTCTTTTGATTATTTTTATTAATTCATTGTTATTAATTACGTTATTTACAATTATTTGCATACAAAACCATCCAATTATTGTACGAAACATAAAATATTGAATTACATACTATTCGTAGGATCGATCCTTACTTCCACTACTACATTAATTTTAGAGGTTAAGGTATTACTTTTGGGTACCTACGACAGTACACACCATAGATACATAAGCAAAAATGAGAAATGCTAGAATTACCGAAGGAGGGGGTGGGGAGTTGACAACCCCCCCTCTCCCGGTGCAATTAGCATTTGTTAGCAAAAATTGACAAAGTCTATGAAAATTCATTTACAAGGCAACATAAGTATGACTCTATGTAGTTGACAAGAAAAAACATGGACATTACGAAGATGTCCGTATAAATATAGAACATCTAGTAGTAGGAGTGAGTTAACAAAATCTTAAAAACTTTTTTCTTTTTCTTTTTCTCTTTCTCTCTCCTATTTCTCTTTCTTTCCTATTCAATAAATTGGGGTGATAGACAAAATTCATTGAAAATGAACTTTTATTTGATCAATCATTCATTAAATGTGAACTAGAAATCCCTGAAATTCATAGAACCTCTTGGATATGCTCAAAGTGGCTGGCCTAAGTTCACCGTTATTTTTGTCCTAACCTTGATGATTAATAAACGGTGCATGCAGTGCATGTGCTTAATTAAAAGAAAAAAATAATCTGAATCATCGAATGGGATTGAATTGCCAATATTTTTAAAGCTTGGGAACAAAAATTAGACAATTTTGATTGGAGACGGGATTGCAAGTTCATCCAAAGGTTGGGGACTAAGTTTAATTTTTAACCTTTACTTTAATTCGCAATCCATTCCACGTCCTATTTCTTAAATTATTTCTCCTTTATTTGCTTTTTCTTATAATAACTCCCATACACTCTGATCGGATCTTATCCATTAGTAGATAAAACTTTTATAGAAGTCATGCCTAAAGGGATTAAATTCATACATAAGTTACAATTGTTACACCATTTGTGCATGTCGCTACTTATGCAACAAGGAATTTTGATTTTTGAAGCTATTGATAGCCTCGTGACATCCTCCTATAACAAATAGTTGTTGTACTGAATAAGCGAGTCATCAATCATATCAATGTGACAATGTACAAAATAGGCTGTTGTCAACATAAACGTTCTTGATATGTGAAATGGTTGAATCCATATCCTAAAATTAATAACTAACTATTTGACAACATGACAAGATCAGAATTATGTGTCATCCCTCATTATCTATCCAAGGGATGGAAGATTTTCCTTCAAATTTATTTTTAAAAGAATTTACAATTTTTATCAATTTTTTAATTGTTTGTTCTAACAAATTTATTAAAATCTATTAAAAAAAATTAGCTCTTGTTTGATGGGGATTAAATAATTTTCGATAAAAGTTGATAAAATGTATAATTAAAAATAGGATTTTGCTATTTCTATATTAAAATGGTACATAAACGATTACCAAAAATGACATGGAGGAAAAAGATTGAATAAAAAATCGATTATATTTTAAATTGATAAATAATAAAGACTTTATATCCCATTTACTTTAAAAGAGTGAATGTGGAATTACTATTCATTTTTGAGTTCCTTGTGTTCACACTTAAGTGGATAATTACTATTCATTAACGGGTTCACTAAATATCTCTACCTTCTCTTTCCTCCTTTACCTTAAAAGAGGGGATGCAAAATTACTGTTCAATCGAATAATCCTTTTCACACTGAAATGTAACTAACTGGTATAACTATTGTTCACATCCGACTTCCTCCTTTAAATATATTCTTCATATACTTTAGATTTCTACATAAGCCCATCCCCATCTGGAACTGCTAGCTAAGTGCGCAGTCTCCCGAATCTTCTTCAACCATTACAAATACAATACAATCTCTCAATCACATTAATTAGAGATCTAAAGTTTCGATCTTTTTTTACCGAAAAAGTGGTTTTACAAGCCATTGTCATTAGTATACGCAAAATTGGAGAAAAACCCAGTAAGTTCATTCCATTTCATCATCTGATCATTTTCTTGAACTCATTTTGATTTTTGTGGGAACATCATGGGCTTATGAGCAGTATATTATTCTCTTAATGTGTAATCATAAGTGTAGGTTATGTTGATTGATGTTAAAAAAGGGGAAAACCGTCTTTATTCAAATCATTTAAGAAGGTATATAATTTATGGTTCAGAATTTACTAATTGAAGAGTGACCAATAAGTTATTACTAATAGCATTAGGATAATATATTTTGAAATTAAAGTAATCACATTTATTTTGACAGTGCATTACAGAGCATGGATTGAAAGCATCCAACATAAATTTGAAGATACATGGCATGAGCAACGGCCCGACAAGCTTGTCTTGGGAAAAGGTATCTGCTGAAATTCATCCTGGAATATATTGTTTAATTAACTGCAAATTCTTTTTTGTTCTCATACCTCCTGTTAAACATCTAGCAGTCTGATAATAGTTGATGTTGTTATTGGTTATTCTCAAGGTTTTATTCCTTTTTATGTCCACAACCAACATATTAAATTTCAATTTGGATTCTATTGCTTGTGGTAGAAATAAATAAACAATGTAAGGTGTTAAGTGGGCACTGAACTTCTTATTTTGATGACACTCTTAATGTCTTTTCAAATTACATTCTGAAATTTAATATAATTTGGAATTTCATTAATCTTCTCCACAGAGAAAATAGAAATGACAGGGCTAGCTATTGGCATTTCCAGCAGGAAGTCTGGAGAGCGGGCACTTTTACATGTTGGTTGAGAACTAGGGTATGGAAAAGAAGGAAGCTTTTCTTTTCGGCCTGCACTATTCATTCTTTACGTATTTTGATTTTTCCCATTTCATCCTTTTACTATTCACAAAATATCTCTTCAACAAAGGATTCAATGGTTCACTTCTCCCACACATTTCAACCTTTTAACCTCTTTCCCCTTTTTTTTGCTTCATTTTCCTTTTCCTCACATGGAGATCGGTTTTACAGCGTAGCGAGGGCTCGCCGGAATCAAGGTAACACTTCCTACACTACTAAATACTTCGAGATCTGTCTTACTTAGCTGTAAAAATAAAATGAGTTCTTCTCTGGCCATAAATTATTCCCTAATTTTGATATTGGAGCACTATATTTTGTTCAATTATGGGGGTCTTGTGAAGGGTGTTGCTTTTTTTTTTTTTTCTTTCCAATTTGGTGCTTTAGATTGTCACTTAAGTGTTTAATTTCTGATCTTTTTGAATAAAAATTTACCTTTTGGGCTATACAAATTTAAGCTGAAATATACTTTTGTTGGCTGCAATTTATGGTCAAGTAGTTGATTTGTGGAGAATTCATTTATTACGCTTAATTTTAGAGGAGTCATCTGACATGGCTCGACGATGAGAGAAAAAGTGTCGAAGACCTTCACTTTGTGATATGAGAGAGAATGGTCTTTCATCTACTCAATTATTTTTGTCTACTAACTTGTTTTATCCAATGTTTTCCTAAACACATGAAAATTGACTTCATCTTCACTAAAAGTTTTAAATGGTAGGAGATAATTATTTAGTGCTAGAATTAAACAATTAGATCGATAGATATTTGTTTTATGCTTCATTGTCTTAATTTCTAGTGCTTATTCATATAACATTAATCAATATTTATACGTCATAATTTTGGTTGTTGAGCCTTCGACAATGCTATATTTTGTTGGTACTGACTTCACAAGGCACCTAATCCTTCTTTTCAGTTTTTTATTTCCCCGTGTGGCCTCATAAAGTAATTTTCCAAATTAATTTAGTACATTTTTCAATTATAAGCTATAAAATATTCAATGATGTTATGTATGTAAATTAACACTGTCGCTGAGTATATGGCATGAACTAGATTTAATTCATATATTAAGTTCCTTTTGTGGTTGAAGCTTCCAAATTTAATTCATTTATGTTTGTTCAAATATCAAAATTACAGGAATTATGTGGCTTTCTTGTACGAGCTGTTCTATGCCAAATACATTTCAGAGGATGAGTGTTCTGCATCATAAAGACCGTTATTACAAAGGTTAGCAAGTGTTGTGTATTGTGGAACGAAAAAATAGCAACTCAGTGAATAAGGTTTTTTAACCATTATTCCCCCACATTGTTGCATAGTTGTTTCCAAGTGTTAGGTATTGTGGAACGTAAAAATAGCAACTCGGTGAATGGAAACAACATATGTGGTCTCAATCCAAAAACTGGAAGATTAGTGTCAGGGTAAAAGGTTCCTTGATATCTCTTGAACAATTGGTTTGTACTTGAATCTGACCTTTTGCTTTTTACTTGTTATCTTGGAGCAAGTAGAGATGGATATATACATATATGTATCTCTTGTTAATTTTAGTGATTCTATACTGAGAGAAGAGGTATACATCTAAATGAATTTTTTGGCCTAATAGATGTTGGAGATGGCTGAGTATCGTCCCGTAGTGTTGTTCCTACCAAAGCCCTTAAGCATCCGTCTATCAAAGTACGAAAGTAGAAGTTGCTTACTTCCCTCCAAGATCATTTTCTAACCCTTGAAACTTTGAAATTTGAGAAATGCTCCATGTTGCCACCTGAAAGAGAGTGATCAGATTTTGAATTGTGGGGAAGGGACTAATGGGTCGGTTCACATTCAATTTAGTCCTATTGGGGATGAGATTGTTGCATTTTCTAATCATGAAGTTTGTGGTGGAAGTTTTCGATTGGGTGATTGTATTAGCTTAAGTAAGGACTCATGTTATAATAATCTTTATAAGACTACGAGCTCAGACAATTATTTGTAATATTATCATTTTTTTTGTGGTTTATACACGATTTCAGAAGTTTTAGTTGTTTTTCATTGTCATTTGAACACAACTGGATGGTTTTCGTGCTTGGTGAACAAATTTATAATTGATTTTACGATACCTTTTTTTATGGTTTAATTTATCCTTTGTGTTTGAATCGCTTTTACCTAAATACTTTGTACTCTTCATGATGTGTTTGAATTTTTTTTTAAGTGATTAAAAATATTATTAATGGTTAATTTACATTTTTTTTTTGTTCCCGCTTTATATGAATTAGTTTCTCAATGTAAAATCAAAGTGGTGAACCAAGTAAATATCGGCTACTATTATAAGATGAGAAGACTATTTCTTTTGATTATTTATTCGGGACAAATTACTCCCTTGTCCTATTTTTGTATTTTCATAGCTACATGATGCCCTTCTAGGTTCAAAATTCGCAGAGCATAAAATGCAATGAAATTCAACTTTTTATCTCATTTACCTTATAGCTGCTTCTCGTAGTCCATTCTTTTAGCTCTATAAATTGATAGTGATTCGGATGAATAGAAAGGAGAGTTCTTCCCTCACATTCGTACCTACTGTTAGGATATAAAATAAATTTTACATCATATTCCATACGAAGAGAGGATAGGAGGAAGAATGTGCTTTTATTACCTTCATGATTTTTGTCATCTAAGATTTTCACTTTTTTTTTTTTACAATTCTTCAATGTTATTGTGTTCCATTTGCCATTCAATTAATATTATATTCTTTCGTTATTAATTCCTAGTTTCATAACGTTTGACAATAAAGTTCAGTATCTATATTTCTTAACTCTGAAAAAGCGAGTACATGAAAAAATATTATATTATGCATTAAATGCTTTAAGAAGAATTCATAAAAAAAGGAGATAAATATATACTTTAAGAAAAGCTAATGTTACGTTCGAAATAACATTGCCCGGACTACTAATACTTAACAAGATTCCAATTGTTATCCCAAAACAAGGGCTCAATTATTCAACCGTACAAACTCTGCAGGAAAGGAAAAAAAAAAAAAAAAAAACACTCGAAAACCCTAATCCTAGTCCTTAACTCAATTCCGATCACCACTTCCGATTCTATGGACGACGGCACTGCGATTAAGGCAAATAAGGAAAAGCCGGTCATTGTCAGGGTCAAAAGAAAAGCTTCCCAGTCTCTCCTTGGTGCTTTTTGTGAGTACTGGGTTTAGTTTTCAATGTTTTACTTATCTTTATTATTGTGGAAGGCGTGGCTAGCTTGAAGTTAATTTTTGGTTTATTTTTCTTGCATTTACGTCGATTAGGGCTGGAGATTAATGAGAGGCCAATAAAGCGCCCGCTGCTTGACTTTGAAAAGTTATCAATCTCTGGTTCTTCTTCTAGTAGAGGTATGTGAAAAGTTATCAATCTCTGGTTCTTCTTCTAGTAGATGTATGTGAAGCTTCCCATTTTTCACTTTGTATAACTTTTTTTGTTCTCTTAATGGGAACTCTAGAATTTTTTGCGTAAAAGATTGTAATTTGACAGAGCTTTTACTGCATTATAAATTTAGTCAACCTTATGACGTTTTCTAATACAATCAGGACTGGAATTGGAACTAGCTTATGTGTAAATTGTCATTAATTGTTCACATTTCCTATAATCGATGGTGTGGGTGGGGCTGAACGGTGGAGGATGGTTTCAGTGGCAAATTCAAGGGTTCTTTGATAAAAATCCTCTTCTGCCACAAGGAGAAAAACTAGTAAGGAAAAAAGGTTAAAAATAAGAAGAAAGAAAAAGAGCAATGAAGCTTACTGGCAAGACGAATAAAGGATTGATATTAAATTGGTGTCTTAATTATATGTTCTATACTGGTTGGACACCTTTTATAATATATTCTTCAATGTGACTGGTCATAGAACATTTCTCTGTTTTCTTTGTGGTTTTTGAAATCAATAATGGTTGCCTGGTTGGGAGACATGACAAAATGCATTTCATACTTCAACGAGCAGTTTCCAAGCAGGCGCGTGATTAATTCCTAACACAATGCTTTTCTTTGACATTTTTAAGTGGAGGAATTGAAGACCAAAAAGGTTCTTGTACGCCATGTGGAGACAGTAATTACCTCGGAGGTCACTGTCGATGTGCTACAATCTTTTGTGGTATGTCAACTAATATCAATTGTGTTTCCTCACTATCTGTATGTGGACAGTTTATGATGCGATGATTTGATCTGGGTAGCACAGATTTTTAGTTTGTGCGCGATGTACATTTTTCGGTTTGCTATCCCATTTAAAGATATAGCCGTTATGGATGCTGGCGATGAAGTGGTTGTAACTTGTAAGTAGTCTAACTAAATTTGTTGGTTGAACAGCCTAATTCATCTGATACATTGGAACTTAAAGAGAAAAATGGAGGAAGAAGACGCACTTTGAAGACGGAGAATGTGAGTTATTCCCCGCTCCCTCCTCCAACACACACCTTTTTGCACACACACTTACATATACTAAGGCTGCCGTTCCCCTCATGCACCACTTATGCTTCCATTTTCTCATGTCCTGAATTGCTCGTTTATTCTAGTTCGTATGTTGAAATTTAGAAAATTTTCCTTGCTATTCCACCCTTTCTCATAAGTAGAGTATAAATTCTTTTTATGAAATCTGTTGATGTCAAAAAATGACTAGGTCGATTTTTGTCAACTTAATTGATAATTTGTAAAAGGTAAATTGCTGAAATAGTAAAAGAGAAGAATTTTTGGTGTTGATTGAGTAATTTGAAAGTGTGTAAAGATAGTATATTTAGTTTGGTACAAGAGGAGGGCTATTGCATTCCTTTTTATAGGCCTAAAATGAGCAAGTTGGCTGCCCACCATCCAATCAGCTGCAATGCTGATCTTAACATGTGTGCTGTCAACCTGCATCTGATTGGCATTGGAGGTCGGCTTCTACAGGTCATGATGATGCTGGAATGGTGGGTCATCATTACAAACCTGTAATTGGTCAAGATTTTGGTGCCATCATTATGATTGCCACTTGTCATTGCAAGAATGGCCATAAGAAAGGTGGTGATGTCAGCTATGAGGTGAGCAGAATCAAAGGGTAATGATGTTATATCCAGGATGACAGCGGTACATTCCGACCTCAAACCTTTTTAACTGAGCTGACCTGGAGGCTCTGTAATTAATCCTTTATGAGATGCCGCAGTTAAATACCTAGCTTGAAATTAACATAATCCGGATTTTATCTTAGTAATTTCGGTGGTCAACAAAATCAAAGCAAGAAGGAATATATTCATAAAAAAAAAGGGATCTCTTACTTCACTGGAAGTCCATCAAAGCAAGTGCTTAATGTGTCTTCTATTTAGTCCAGAAAAAAGCTAATGAGACTACCTGGTTTTAATGAGAATAGATAATTGTTCCTGCAAAACCTTCCACCCCTCTCATGGGTAGTAAATTGACCAAGATACCACAAGCTAGATACTAGAGTGAGCAACTTGCGTGAATAGAGAAAATCATTAAGTCCCTGTTTGAGCCACGTTAAAATTTTCATTTTCATTCTTCTATTCATTTTCAACCACACATTCTTTAATAAAATAATATTTTCCATCAAATCAATAATTTTTCCTTCTTTTTCAACCACACATTCTCTATTAATCTACCATTCCAGAATATATTTTTTCAAAATAATGTGACTCAAACACACTCTAATTTCTAAAATGGTCAAGCTATGCTAGCAGCTGTAGCCATTCAACACTAGAAACCAGAGATTGTTAGCTCAATCTTTAAGGTGCATTACTATAAGTCTTCAGGAGGGCTTTGATTGGGGCGGAATTCTGGTTAGAGGAGGAGCCCAGGAGATGAAGCATTGTTATCATTCCTATGCATCAAAGCTAAGAACTAATTTTTGTGGTTTGGGTGCAGTGCTAAATGAAGGAAAAATGGGGTGGGGGAGCGTGATAAAAGGTAGTGGAGAAGAACAGGTTATGATATTATTTATGCCAAATGTTCCATTAAGAACAGTTTTAACGTCGTACAATATTTTGTCAAATTGTATTGCCTCATTTGCACACTATTTTAATCACTCTTTTGTGACTTTAGTGCTTTCACATTTTTATTATTGAATAAAATAAATCAATTATTCCCTCCAAACAAATAGGAAAACAGAGAAGAAAAATCAAGCTGATGCCCATCTTCTGTTGTGAGCCAGCTGTCCATTGTTGGACACTGCCACTACCATTAGCACTTGACCCTAACAGAAGCTGATTCCCCACCTTAACAGAAGCTGATTCCCCTGCTGAACTCATAAATAATATACGACACTGACCGTTTGATTTCTCGCAAGTGTACAGACTACAGTATCGCGAGCAAGTAATTAAGTGATGAATAAAGTATCATTCCCACGATAACTATGTACTTAATCTAGTATCAACTACTGTTAATTTTAATCTAATAGCAAATTTTGTTGAAGAATTTATGCTAAATTAACTAATTATTCTAGTGAGCAATTTATCAGGCGCTTGTAAATATAGATTAGATGATACTAATATTTCAAATCCTCCTTATTAATTCATTTTAATACAATTCAATAACAAGACAATATGGGCATATTTTTGTTGATCAATGTTTCTAAGTTAATTAAAAGTATCTCTCGATGTCGATTAAATCTATTCTCTTATGTAACCTCCTTATATCTCTATGAAAGATTCAAACATGAAAGTATGCATTAAAAACACTAGAACATCTATAGAAACCATGCAAATCATAGTGATATACCTTTATTTCCTATCGGACTTTACAATGGTTGTTATAATGTGCTTTCTATCATATTATTTCTCTTGAAATTAATAAAATTCACAAACAATCTAATTAGTGATCAAGTAATTGAAAAATCATTAAATCTTATGACAATCATTCAAGAATAAAAACGTATTGGGCGTCAAATTATCGAATTTATATTAAAACATCATTACAAGGGTTCATCTACATTGTAGTAATTGAAAACCTAACCCAACATTACAAAATTACAGGAAAACATGTTTAATTGGAAGAACATAGTCTGAATTTTAGATTGATGAAAGAGAAGATGAATTTTGAAATTTTGCATCTCTTCAATGGTTTCTTGATGAATCTCTAATATATCTTTTTGTTGTCTTTCCAAAAATCAAGGTTGCAACTCTAGCTTTTTGAAAACTTATAATTGCCCTTTAATTCTCACAAGAATAATGAATTGGCCTCTATTTGATTATGTCAATTAATGAATTTTGGTGTGTGAACGCTATATGAGAGGTTTATGAGAGGTGTATAGAGATGAAATTAAGTAAAAAATCGTGCAAGAAAGTGGGTTTTATATAGAATTTTGGAAGAAAAAGGAAACAACCCGTGTTTGTCAGTTGCACAGGCATAAATTTTGCCTTCTGCCTTTTGATTTCTCAAGTTGGACCGTCCGGCTTTATAACGGGGAGTCGCTAGTTATACCATCTTTCAGAATTTGCTCTTTGGTCCCCAAATTCAATTCTTGATTCTTTTAAGTCATTTTCTCTTACAATCTCGGTCCTTTAACTTCTAATAGCATTCAATTGAACCCGTAACATCTTCAATCTTCATTTTATGGTCCGAATCAACTGTTGGAATGTTACAATTTAGTCCCCATACTTTGGATTTCTCTATTTTTCTCTTATTTCTTCCAATTCCACTTCAGATCATAGAGTCTTCACTTATTAAACGAGATATACAATAAATTAGGCTATATTTCATTAAAGGAACTATGAAATGTCACTATTTTAAGGCTCAAATAAGTGCATAAAATACACTTATCATACAACACCTTAGCTGATGGAGGCTTGTGCAAGCAAAACAGGGTGGATAAAATGGAGATACCATCATGGCTATCTTACTTTAAACTTCACAGTCCCCGCTATCAGTTTGACCACCAAACATCTTTTTTACAAACACTGCCCTAACGAGAACTGATAAATTTTGTAGTATCAACCGGGGCTATTGGCGTCTTAATTGTGATTGATAGAAGCCTCTGGGATGGGCTGGGGTTGTGGTGTAGGTAAGTGCAGCAAGGGGATAAGGTGGCAGAGGGGTTGATTTCTGAAGGAACTTCAAAGGTAGAGGGTTCGATAGTACTCTTGGTTGAGGAGATAAATAAATTGAATTGGAGGTGGCAACAGCTTTGTAGGTGAGGAATTGGCGGTGGCAACAGGATGTAATCCAGTCAGGTGTTGTATATGTGTAAGGGAACCATGCAATTGGAGAATTCAGGAAGGAGGGCATTAAATTTTAGATTGAGGGAGTAATAATTGAAAATGATATGATCTTGGTCTGAGCCTGTAGATTGAAAGTTTGTATGTAGGGTTCTGTGAAGAATAACCAATTCCATGCTGCTCATGATTATGTTTTATGTGTTTGTGCATAGATATTTTCATCTACATGTATTGGGCACCCAATAATTGCTGCTGTCTCAGATTTGCATGAGGCAGAGTAATTCGTGTTCACTGTGTTGTGAGTGGCTTTGAACCCCATTCTAAATGCTTATAATTTATATTATAACAGGCATGTATTCTGGCACTTCAACATGTGATTTGCTGATATTCAGGACTTCAACCTATAACAAAGTTTGAAATTGCACTTTTTCTGAAACATTATGCTGATACTATTCTAAGATGTTGCCAACTCAGTATAAGGTCATCCTTAATGATGGTCTGTTTTCAATTTTAACCATAATGTTCTATCTTTAACCATTTCGAGGTTTTGGTAGACCTAAATCTCAATTTGTTGTTGCAATTTGAGCACACTGTTCATTTAACTATTTGTCACAGTATAGATGTATACTTGAAGGAAAAAACTCTCATTTAAAGATCAACATATTGTTTTGGTGCCTCAAAAGATAATCAAAAGTGTGATATACTTTGAGTAACTAACCTTAGCATTTTCTATTTAACTCTGCAGAAACAAGAGCAGTTGCTCGTCAAAGCAAGACAAAGGCAAGAGGTACATTGTACGTGGGAATTTTGATTTCATCATTTTCACTTCTCAATTTTAAAAAAGCTGGAATCATCTAGGTTTCAGTTCTCACGTAGAATATGTTCGTAATTTAATGTCTTTCTTCTTAGCATGGGTGTTGTCTATCTGGAAATACCAAGGCCTAGTAAAGAAGACATATTGAGTGAGAATACCACAATGGGTTAATGGATATGAGTAGAGTTAAAATTTGCATTCTCTTTCCTAAACTCGTCAAAACAAGGAAGCAGATTTTTCATTCTCTTTCCTCTCTTCTCGTCTTACTGAGATTTCTCCTTTCTTAATAATATTTTATAGGTTATGATCATTGCATGCCACTAAATGTTCTCTTGTCTATATATTAAATGCTGGTTGAAATTTATAATGCAACAACCTTATTTTGGTTCCAGTGTCAGTTCAAAGCCTTTTAACAGTCCTTCCCTACCCCCCCAGACCAAACAAACTCAATAAGTTATGCATTAATGTTATTTTATGTTTCTATTTTTTTTTCCCCATTTCTCAAGGTTTTATCAAAAAATGCTCGTTTTGAGCAAATATGGAGAAGCCGAAAGGGAAAGAAGGAAGCTGTAGAAGATGAGGCAGTACATGAAATGTATCGACTCTATGATGTTGTTCGGGTTGATGCAGAGAAGAGAGAGAATGAAGTGCAAGAGAAGGAGTAAGTTCTGCTGTTGCATTATATTGCATGAATAGTTTACTTACACCTCTTCTTGATACTAAATTCCTTCAACTTCCATGCAGGGATACGGAATTGGAGGACCACAGGATGATGGCTCAATATCTGCCTCTCCTAAGAGATGTTTTACCAACTGCTGCTGTGGAGATTGAAGATGATATTAACAATTATGCTTCCAGACGAGGTTTTGCTCTTTCACTTGTTCTTTTTTTCTTCGATTGGGATGTTCCACTGTCCTTTGCCCACTTCTTCTCTGTTATTTGTGGGGATGATAGTGTGTCAAAATATGTAAGACATTGCCACCGGGTTTATTTAAGAAAAATGAAAAGCAAAAACATGTGGCCTATTGGAGGGCCTGGCACCCCCTCCAATAGGGGCCTAACATGTGGCCATTATGGACATCTTTATGGACATAGCTGTGTACCCATAGCATTGTCCAAGTTTGATTGGCTTATGTAATGTACAAATCTCTGTCACTGGTGACTGGGATTTCGTTGGTTCATCCTGCATTGCCTTTTATCATCTGAAACTGTCTTGGAAATGTTTATAACTTCCTGGTGCATACATATATTTTCCTGTACATTTATATCTATTAAGACTATTCTGGTGGCTTATATTATTTGATCGTCGTGCAGCATTTTCAGATGATTATGTTTATGATTTTTATGCTGTTGAGGGTGACGCCAACATTACTGAGGCTGATTCTGCAAGCCAGTTTCCTTTGTAAGACTTCGATCATTGTGTATGTTTGCTGATCATGCTATTTGATATTCTGTTTATGTTTAACAAAAACTGTTCTGCTTGTACAGGGTTCAAGTTGACGATGATGATACCTTCTATGATGGCCCAGATGATTCAGAATATGAAACTGATGATTCTAATGGTATAATCTCCTCTCTTTCTCGCACTCGCTCCCCTCTCTAGGCATGATTATATGCCTAATTCAATTTCTTTTTGAATCTCAGCGGAGGACAATCCACTCAATGAATATCCGGATGAAGAGACGTCTGAGGATGAGGATATAAGCAGATCATCTGATGAGAAATCAGAGGTTGAGAGCAGTTCTTCCAATAACCAATCTGAAGAATCCAAAAGTGGAAGTCATACATATTATAATGAACACGAGGATACAGGGCCATATGACTGGTCGGACAATGCAGATTCATTGTTTGAAGATGACGTGTTCTTTGATCGTGACGAGGAAATTTATGATGTTGGTTGTCCTTGTGATGGTGATTTGAGGTAATTTTGTTTTTGGTCTATTGTACCTATTCTCTGCCCGTGAATTTTTACTTTCAAACATGTATGGGCAAGTTATTGTGTATAAACTTGTGTTGCTACTCTATAATCAAACACTCTTCTGCCTTTGCTAAGATCATTAACAATTGGGAACAGCTGCGTTTGACATTTTCCAAATTAGGGCCCGTAAGTGTTAAAAATGTGCTTTGTTTAGCTCTGTATTTGCTGTGATGCTAGCAAAGAATAATTTTTTAATTATTGTGAATTGATTTTCTTTGGAGTTGTAAAAATGGGATTTTGCTAGATAAGGTTCTGGTATCTTTTTTGAACCACTAGAGTGTATGTTAGTACACTCAACTCTATAGAATTGTTTGGAAGTGACGAATGAACAAACTTTGTCGGATATATTTCTTTGAGAATTTATTTTTACTTAAATTGGTTCGATTGGTTATATCATATATGTTCAGGCTTTATCCGACTTTTGTTTTTTTGTTCAAAATGATCATATGCTCCACTCTATAGAATTCGTTTGGAGGTGACAGGCTAACAAATTGTGTTTCATCTTTCATGTGGAGAACTTGTTTTACTTAATTTGTTCGATTGATTCTTTGTTCGACCTTTAGCCAGTGTATGCATGTTTGTTCGGAAGGAACAAATTTGTGGCCAAGAGCATATTGTAGTTTTTTTACTCGTCGTTATCGACTAATAAATTCCATTTTAAAATTACTTCTTTCTTTAAACATAATTTTTTGAATTACGTGCAAAAATAAACTTGCTCTTGAACTCGACCACTGATGCAATCAAATTATTTATATAGGCGTCTGGGTGGGGACTGGACCTGACTGGGACAGTGCACATGGGGTGGGGATCAAATTGGGGATGAAGATATGTTATTTATTTATTTTATTTTTTTCAAATTGTCTTTTTCTCATTTCTTATAGCTATAAATTAAAAAGTGTAATCAATCAGGTGTCTGCAGTAACAGTTTAGTGCACATTTTAAATGAAATTCCTATGTAAAAATTCATGTGTCACTGCTAAGAATCTGGAGAATTGAAAGGTGGGATAAAAATATTATAAAATTTTCACTGGACTCTAAATGCAAATGGAACGAAGATGGTAGTTATGACCATTTTTTTATTTATTTTAAATTCATTTAACAATTCTGTAATGACCGTAAATATTGTTATACCGTAACATTATTTTGATAGTCGTAAACAGTAACAATAACAAGAGATGGAAACCAATTTTTTTATTTTTTTTATTTTTTTGTGAATAACATTGTTTATAATTCATATTTCTTAACTAGAAATATTCAGGGGCAGTCCCTAACCTCTGACTTTTGTAGCAAGTTGGCCTTAATCTTTAAAATGGGTTTTAATTTAATTTTTATTTTATTTAATATGAAGAAAATGCAAAGTACCATTTTACCAATTTCAATTTAGTTAAGATTGATCAAAGACTACTTTTCTTGGTCAACTAACGGTTAAATTGATATTTTCCATCCATTTGGAATCCAGCTGCATATTTATGAAAGGTTAGGGATCTTTATTGGTACTAAATGAAATCTAGGGTAAAGTTTGCAATAACTGAAAAGGTTAGGGACCGCTGATGCAATCTCCACTAATATTATTCATAATTCATATTTTCTTAACTAGAAAATTTGTAGGAGCAGTCCCTAACCTCTGACTTCTATAGCAAGTTGGCCTCAATCTTTAAAGTGGAGTATTTTAATGCTAGATCATTCAATGATATTACACAAGAAGATATAGTGGAAAGTTCAACTAAAGAAAATTATTTAAGTTGTATTAAAAAATAACTAAAAAAAGAAGAAAATAATATGTACACATATTTAGCAAACCTCCAATCTCTCAACTCCGGGCACCCTACTTTTATATTTTTCATTTTAATTAGATATAAGCGTAATCCACCTCTTGGTGTAATATAATTGTGTTAACAAATTTGAAAACATATGGATCTAAATCTTTTTATTCTAATATTGAGGATGATATTAGTATAAAAATGATAGGTTGAGGATCATTGCTGCAACTTGCTTACTTAATTCTTAAATGTTTGACGGGTGGGTAAGAATAAACCAGTACAGTAACCTACCCGACTCCGAGTCAACAAATGTGACTCAGAAACGTATATAACTCTCTTTCCTATTTCTATTTTTAATCATTTTTATGCAAGAATAATATTGATGTGAGAGAGGCTACTGTGACAGGGTTGGGACCAACCCAAAAACAGGGGCGCCACCTTTTCTCTATTGATGTACATTCAGTTTGGCAGTGCATCACATAGAGGTGGAGCCCGCGTACATCAAGATGTACATTCAACATTATTCAAAATAATAATCCCACCCTTACGTGTGAGGGACTGTCAAATTGAGTGTACGCCACATTCAGCATTATTCATTAAGATAATGCTATTTGTACATAGCATTATCCATAAACTTTCACATAATGACCACGTGATCGGCACCAAAGGATCGGTCACGTGGCCATTATGTGAACCTCGCCAGACACCCCTCCAATAGGAGACCAGACATCCCTCCAATTAGGGCCGATCATGTGGTCATGGTGTGAATCCCTATGGATCATGCTACGTACACCTACCATGATCCTTTTCATTGTTCAAATAGCAACAGGAGAGAGGTATACACGTTTCAGAGACACATTTGTTTACTCTGAGTCGGGTAGGTTACTGTACCGGTTTATTTCTTACAGATAAGTTCAAGATCCATTAGGATTCCGATTATAACAATATTTATTTATATATAGTAGTGAAACTGGTGCCTAATTGTATTCGTCTTCACCAACCCTCTACCATTCTCTGTTTCTACGTGTTTTCATCGTGAAGATGCAGAGGATTCTGTCAAAGGCTTTGTCCGCAAGGGTTTCAATCTTCCCTCGTACAGTAACACAACCACATTTTTCGACTTTGGTTGATACCGTTGGAGAAGATGACACCGTTCTTCCCAAAATGCCCCCCTTCGACTACACTCCGCCGCCGTACACTGGTCCCTCCGCCGATGAAATCATCAAGAAACGAAAAGCTTTCCTCAGCCCCTCCATCTTCCATTTTTACAATAACCCAGTAAGATTTTCCTTTTTTTTTTTTGGCTTGAATTGTATAATTGTTTTTGATGGGGAGTGATGATCAAGAACGAATTTTTGTGTTTTGCAGTTGAATTTGGTTGATGGGAAGATGCAGTATTTGTTTGATGAAAAGGGTAGGAGATATTTGGATGCTTTTGGAGGAATAGCCACCGTGTGTTGTGGGCACTGCCATCCTGAAGTAGTGGATGCAATTGTTAGCCAAACAAAACGCCTTCAGCATTCTACAATTTTGTACTTAAATCATGCTATTGCAGATTTTGCTGAGGCTCTAGCATCGAAACTTCCCGGGGATCTCAAGGTTTATTCAATTGCTGAATTGTTTGTTGATTACCATTGTGTAGCGGCAGATGAGTTTGTGATTTATCTTGATTAATTTTGGCTTGGTTTGTTTTCTTAGGTAGTTTTCTTTACGAATTCTGGGACGGAGGCGAATGAGCTGGCTTTGTTGATGGCACGGTTGTATACCAGTTGTCATGATGTTATTTCAATTAGGAATGGGTATCATGGCAATGCCGCAGGGACAATGGGAGCCACTGCTCAAAGTAGCTACAAGTTTAACGTTGTTCAGGTATATATATTCTCTCCTTTTAGGAATTCACAAGATTTTTTTACAACATAAATGATGTAACGCCTTTATGATAAACAATAAGCTTTGACAGAGTAGTTGTGAACTTCTTGTCTTTGATGCTCAAAATTTGATGACGATGATCTTAGTATGAGAACTGGACTACTGAGAGTTGCATAAGGCTACTTTCGCAGAACCATTTCTTTTAGAAAAGAACTCGACACAGTAAATATAGCTGGAAAATGTGAAGTAGTGGTTAAATATGTGTCAAAGGTTGGAAAGTAATCATAACCTAGAGAAACTATTATCTTTCAGGAATCAAGAGTTGGCTTGTAACTTTCTTTTTATCAAAGACTTTGAGCATCTTAAGTAGAAGTCTGTTGTAAATAGTATTTGATTCCATCTCTGTATTCTTTTACAACAGACTGGAGTTCATCATGCTCAGAACCCCGACCAGTACAGGGGCATCTTTGGTTCAGATGGATTGAAGTATGCAAGGGACGTAGATGATATGATTACCTATGGAACATCTGGTCGCGTTGCTGCATTTATTGCAGAAGCCATACAGGTGCTAATTATATTCATGTGCAAAGGGCAAAAATTGTAATTTGCATGGCTTTATCTTGGTTTCAAGGTATGGTCTCAAAGATTTTCATTATTCATTATAGCTATGAGCTGTATTCTTGACAGGGAGTGGGTGGAATTATGGAGTTGGCCCCAGGATATTTGCCAGCTGTGTATAGCACCATTAGAAAGGCTGGGGGACTTTGTATAGCTGATGAGGTCCAATCAGGTTTTGCTCGCACTGGAAGCCACTTTTGGGGGTTTGAGGCCCATGGAGTTGTGCCTGATATCGTTACCATGGCAAAGGTAGACTCTTCTCTCGTCTATTGTTTGCTGGATTTTCTTCGAAATCTTTTGTTGTGAACCTGTAAATCATTGCCCAAAGCATATGAATCATGCTTTGTGTTGCACTTAATATGGTATCTTCTGATCTATGGTCTTCAGGGCATTGGTAATGGAATTCCCCTTGGTGCTGTGGTTACCACTCCGGCGATTGCAAAGGTCTTGACTCAGCGAAGTTATTTCAATACCTTTGGTGGTAATCCTGTGTGTACTGCAGCAGGGCATGCTGTTCTTAAAGTAATAGACAGGGAAAACCTTCAGCAGAATGCATTCAATGTAGGATTGCACCTAAAGCAACGCCTGAATTCCCTTAAGGAGAGATATGAGAGTAAGTCTTCTTTCCTAATGTTGTAAATGAATATGCAAATTTTCGCAGTTCATACTACACTCAAAGGGGTGAGGAATTAGTTAATTGTTAACAACAGTTTCAGTTTTATGCACGTGTACTTGGAAGACAACAAGAATAAGAATGTGTTAATCTTTTATTAAATTTTCCTCAGAAAATTAGTTGTTCGTTCATGTTTTGTACAGTTATCGGAGATGTGAGGGGAAGAGGTCTGATGCTCGGGGTGGAACTTGTAACAGATCGTCAGCTAAAAACTCCCGCTAAAGCTGAGACTGTGCATGTAATGGACCAGATGAAAGGTGCCAAACTTGTCTCTATTCCAATCACAATATCCCTTGTTCAATTATTTCTACTGAGATTTTGATCAACGAACTTGTCTCGTTCTCAGAAATGGGAGTACTAATAGGAAAAGGGGGCTTTTTCGGGAATGTATTCAGGATCACTCCTCCCCTATGCTTCACCAAGGACGATGCTGGTTAGTATTCAATGCCATCAGATTATTCTTATTATATGCCTTGTTTTTATAATTAGTGATATGGCTCTGTTAACCTTCGTGTAGATTTTCTCGTGGATGTAATGGACTACACATTGTCAAAGATGTAAAGCGAAAGCCGTGAAGTTAAAACATGGTTTCCAGTAACCAGCATATTGACATATTATCCACAACTCTTCTTTATTTTCTGGTAATAGGAAATTGTATGGGTTTGTCAATGAAATAAAGTATGGCAAGGGAGATGATGAGACATCACCTCGTTGTCTCTCTCCCCCTCCCTCTCTCCCTCCCTTGTTATCTTATGCTCCAAACTTACTTTAATTAATATAAGCATCCTTTGTTTCATTAGCAATTTGTTGTGTAGTTTTGTCTGCTATACATTGCCAAATTTGGAATGTCAGGGAGGCTGCACTTGGATGTTTCAAATAGCCAAATTTGGAACCTAAACTAGGATGACTAATAGGTTGTTTGACCCATATATATAAAAGTATATAACTATGTCGACTTATCAACTTCTGATAATGACCGTGCGATTATATCCTAATACTCAACTTAAGACGTCTAGATTGGATTGTTTGCTAAACTTGATTAAACTGGATGTCGAGATTCACGCTTCGAGATATCGATGTGCAATTAAGCCATAAGAAATTGGTTTGTCAGCTCAGTGCGGGAACTACCACCGTTAGGGGCTTGAGTCAAATAAAGAGTTATTGGGTAAGTATCGAGGTAATCCTTTCACCGAGCAAGCAGTTTCATCGATCCTAATACTATGACAAGGCTAGCTTATAGCTTGGCACCACGGCTTTAGTAGTTGAGAATCAACGAATTTTTAGCATTGTTCTAAAAAGCGTAAAACGTGGTTAGGCGTGAAGGTCAAGCTTTACAAGCCTAGGTGTAAAAAAGCGTTTTTTAATTTTAATTTTTAATCATTGTAAAAAAAAAAAATTAATAATTTAATAATATATACAAAACATCTAAAATTATAAAATACTGTATTTACTTAATATTTCCTACATAAAGTTAAGTTTCAAAATCATAATTACATAACGTAGATAACTTGTAGCATAAATTTTATCTAATCAAACTTCTTATCGGGCTTCATTTCATTTTAAAGTATTATTTTTTTTTTGTTCTTCAGTCTTCTCAGTTCTCTGAAGTTTGGAGTTTTTAAAGTTTGAAGGGATAGTGTGCTATTGAATCTGGAGGGTTTTATTTAAAAATAAAATAAAATTGGGCTTCCTTAAAATCTGGGACTGAAGCGCGCTTAAGAACGCCTAAGCACACTTAGGTGAGCATTAAGCGGTCAACGTCGTTGACCGCTTAATTTCCTCTTAGGCTAGGAGCGCCTAGGCACGTCTAGGCGAGCACTAAGCGGTCAACAACAACGTTGACCGTTTAATTTCCTTTTAGACTCAAGGTGAAGCGTTTTCATCACGTTTCGCGCTTAGGCAACGTCTAAGCGCGCTTTTTAAAACACTGATTTTTAGAGTATCAACGAGATTATAAATAAATTAAAAATGAGACACGAACAAATGATGGACAGTACTTTGACTTTATTTTGAAAACTAACGATTATTTTATGATCAAATTTTCAATATTCAATCGACAAATCAACGTGCATCGGCTGTATTTTGCTTTTATTTTCGAAAACTTCGGCATACAGAATAAACCAACTAATGAGTTTCAATAATTCCTAACCATGATTAATTACCAAATGTCATCCCTATAAATTATCAATTTCTAAATTTTTCAATAAATATTAATAAAGTATTTAATAATTTTATATTGAAATTGAGAGGGATGGCTGGGACCCACAAATATAAAACCCGCATTCTTTTAGAAAAGTCAGTCAAACCCACCTTATTTGACCGCCCAAATATCCCATCAACGCGATTCGGGATTTTATTTTGGGTGATGCTTTATGTACATAATTTGGTGTATATAATAGTGTCCATACATTCACATAAGGTGGGATCCGCTCGAATAAAATATTCAAGTGGACCCCACCCATGTGAGTGTATGAACACCATTATGTAGCCCAAATTATGTACAAGTAGAGTTATCCTTTTATTTTACCATCAATCTGATAACTATTGTTATTTTAGATAATTTTTTACATTGTTTTAAAATAATACGTCTTTTCGTCGAACACTTCTTAAATTTGCACATTGTGTACACCAAAATGTAAGTCATGTTAGCGGTACATCAGGGTGTACATCACTGTGTACACCCTCTCACATGGGTAGAGGGTCCACTCGAATAAAATATTCGAGTGAACTCCTCTATGGGAGGGGATGTAGACTTTGATATACACTTTTTGACGTACATCTAGCATTTTCCCCAAAATGTAACCCATCAAATATACTATTCATTTATTTTTGTGTAGTGTCAAACCATAGACGAACAAAAACAAGAGCGCTTTGCAAATTACGTATACATTTTTTACTTTCTTCTTCTTCGCCAATCCAATCCATTTTTTTTAGTTTCTCTTTCTAATGGAGTCATCTTCAGGAAGTGTAGAAACCTCTGCAAATTCAAATTCACAAACCCAACAATCAACATCACCCTTTTCTTTCTCCACCGATGACTATCCCGTCGCCGCCGTGAGAAGAGGTCTTGGTGATCGGATAGCTGAGAGGACTGGTTCTGGGGTGCCTAAGTTCAAGTCTCTTCCACCACCTTCACTTCCAATATCACCTTCTTCGTACTTCGCTATTCCACCTGGTTTAAGCCCTGCTGAGCTTTTGGACTCTCCTGTTCTCTTATATGCTTCAAACGTAAGCTTTTTTTATTATTTATTTACACTTTTTTGAGACATATTTTGCATCATTTAAAGCTAAAGTTTACGTTTTTGTTGATAAAATATGCAGATTTTACCATCTCCAACAACAGGGACTTTTCCATTTCAATCTTTTAATTGGAAAAGTAATTCTACCACCACCCAGCTGCAGCAAGATGTCAAAAACTACTCGGAATTTTCTTTTCGAACCCAAACAAACCCAGATCCTACCGTAGGTTTTATTTAAATTTATATGAAATATGATTTTCAAAGTTAAATTTTCTAGTATAAATATATGAAATTCTTGAAAACTTTCAGGGACATCAAGCATGGGGTTATCAAGAACAACCTGCTAAGCAAGACGGAACTGCTGAGATAAATTCTACACAGAGGTTTTCCCCTGAGATATCTAATGGATTCCAATCGGATAATAATCAATCTTCACAGACTATAAGGGAGAATAACAGGTCAGATGATGGGTATAATTGGAGGAAATATGGACAGAAACAAGTAAAAGGAAGCGAAAACCCTCGAAGTTATTACAAATGCACATATCCCGGCTGTCCCGCGAAGAAAAAGGTTGAGAAATCTATAGATGGACAGATTACTGAAATTGTGTATAAGGGTACTCATAATCATCCAAAGCCTCAGTCCACTCGAAGATCATCTTCGTCCTCAACAGTAACATCGGCTTCATCAGTAGGAATTCAATCATACAAAACTCAAATCAATGAAATCCCAGAACAGTCATATGGTTCAAATGGCACATGACAAATGGATTCGGTTGCAACACCGGAGAATTCTTCAATTTCTGTAGGGGATGATGATTTCGAGCTAAGTTCTGATCACAAAAATAGAGATCATGAGTTTGATGGAGATGAACCTGAGGCCAAAAGATGGTAAATAATAATCTTCAAAATTGCACATAAATTAGAAATGAATTGAATCTGCATGTCTACTATCATAATATGATGTTAATTTTTCAGGAAAATGGAAAATCAAAGTGAAGGGATTTCAGCATCAGGGACTGGAAATACTACGGTTAGAGAACCTAGAGTTGTAGTTCAAACTATAAGTGATATAGATATACTAGATGATGGCTATAGATGGAGAAAATATGGCCAAAAAGCGGTGAAGGGGAATCCAAATCCAAGGTAACAAGCTAATATATGTATAGTCATGTTTAGTTCAACGTGTCAAATATATAGGAAAGATTTAGTCGTGAAAATGTTTTGCACGAGTTCTTGATTGATACAATTATTATTGTCTTTCATCATCCGAATTCTGATGAATTCTTGGTGCAAGATTTGATACATACCAACACTATATTATTTGCATTTTGATTTGACAAATATATTTTTAGGAGCTATTACAAGTGCACGAGCCAGGGTTGCCTGGTAAGAAAACACGTGGAGAGAGCATCTCATGACCTGAGGGCAGTAATAACGACCTACGAGGGGAAGCACAACGACAACCACAACGTGCCAGCTGCTCGAGGTAGTGGCAACAACAGGCCGGTTCCAAATGACACTATTAGGCCTTCATCAATGCCTCATCCCTCAAATTCTCAAATGTCCATGCGCAGCAGCATTAGGATACCAGCACCCGAAGCTCAAGCTCCTTATACACTAGAGATGTTGCAAAATCCTGGGGGCTATGAATTTTCGGGATATGGAAATTCACTAAACTCTGTGTTCTCTCGAGCTAAAGAAGAATCGAGAGACAACACGTTCTTGGAGTCATTGACATGAGATTCATTTGTTTATTTGTACCTCCAATTGTTTAAGAAATGTTCTCTTGTTCGCAGTCATATCTTGTCCACTTGAAATAATTTTATTTACGGTTCTCATATTTGAAAAGAACCATAATTAAAGTTCTCCTGCCACATCAACAAGTAGTAGTTTTATCCATGTCCATTGTGGGCAGGAGAACAATTTTGCTGATTGTTTTGATTCGTTAAGGCCATAGACATCGTATAGAAGTGCCCAAATATAATAGTTTCTGTTGGTTTTTTGGTTATGTAAAGCTGTATTCTTTCATTCAATGTATGTAATTTTTCTTCTATTTGTCAAGAAATCATTATTATTTTGAACAAATTACTCCCACCTTCTTCGACCACTCTTCATTTTGAAAATATATATCTAACCTTCACTAATGAAGTCATACCAAAAAACATAAAAAAAGAAAGGAAAAAAAAAAAAAAAAAAAAAAAGCCATTTTTGTTAATCGGTTAAGTCACATGATTATGGAAGATTAGAATAGTCAAAGATTTGCAGCTTGGTGCCAGCGTCGGTGAAGATCAACTTGCAATATACTTTCAAAGAAGTTGAGATATAAAAATTTCTAAATAATCGTTATTTGGTGAGGATTAAAATTAAAACTAAAATTTAAATTTAAATCAAAATTGATAATTAATTTAAACTACATATTTCATTTGATTTACAACTTTCAATCACACATTTCATTCATTTTTATCAAAAATTACTAAGGGTCTTTTTGGTAGCCATTTTTCAACCCAAAAAATTCATTTTTCTTAACCGTCAAACATGAAAATCAGCGGCCATTTTTGACTTGCTGTCTCACAGGTGGGACCCACTTGCTGTAGTTAACGGTCATTTTTTTTTTCTGAAAATGGCTACCAAACATGGGGTAAAAATTTAATTTTAATTCTCACCAAACAAGGACTTAATATATGTGATCGGAAATTAAGAAAAATGAGTATCTATCTAAAACATCATTTGAAAAGTTAGGACCAACTTGGTAATACTACTAGGAGTAGGACCATGAGCGACTAGGAAAATCAATGGTTGGTGCAATGTTTCTTATATTTAATTGTCTTTATATAGAATAATATTATTCATTTAGAACACATATGATTATTTTTGTGATGATGTCACTTTCACATATTGTTCAATGCCTAAAAATATATAAATGTGACAGTAATAAGTTACCACACAACCACATAGATCAGCGATCATTTAAATTCTAGATGAATATAATTATTTTTGGATTAATTACGTCAATGGTCAATGAAATTTTGAGTAATTAAACTAATAGTTATCAAAGTTATTTTCTTATTGTAATAGTCATTCAAGTTTTTCAACCGTTACACTAATAGTCAATTAATAAAAAATAAAAATAAAAAAATTATCATTTAATTCATGTGGCACCATTAAGTATCGACATATCATTAATTACAATTATTTATTAAAGTGTCGCTATTATAACACTACTTTAGATGGCTGCAAGTGATAAGTCATCTTCAATGTGACTAATTTTTCTATTTTTTTAGATGCGTAATCAATTATTGACGTTCACATGCCATCTAAAATGATGCTTAACACCAATGATGCTAAATAATATTACTTTATTTATTACGCAAAGTCAACAAAAATCGTTGTTAAAAATAAAATGGTGGTTTACTATACGATTTAAATCCAAAAACCTGACCAAAATTAAAGACCTATAATATTTTCTCTATTAAACGTGTTTAATGCCCAATTCTTAACTCTCCCATTTTGTTGACTTGACGTAATAAATAATAATGTTTGATGATATGGTGTCACATATGTTTTAATGTTAATCTTTTCGACCCAATCATCATTACTATAAGAGTTAAAAATGCGCAAGTATCACGATTATGATTATTTGCGTAATTGTTCAAATGGTTTTGCTACACTTATACCATGATTGACGGTTTTGTTTACTCTCTTTGACACGACACAATTTATCATTGATTTTAACAACACTCGTTGAAATCTTGACCTCGATTTTAACACGGTGTCAAACTAGTAGCAACTAGCTTAATTCTTGTTCAAAACTTGGTGTAATTAGCCCCATTAGTCTTCTATGTACTGCATGGACCAACTTTGATACAAATAGTGCCACATGCCAATTGCCAACCCGTTTCTCTTTCAAAATTCATATCATATCGTTCCAATTCTAATGCTCCTCCACCAATCTCATCATCCTCTCAAACCGGCCGGATTTCATCCCCGTTTTCTCTCTAAAGAGGGATTCTCATGATTGTAAAGTACTTTTATTTCACAGTTCCATTTTGGTTCCAGTTATACGATGAACGACAGTTATTCTGCGGGTTTGGAGCCCCTTTACGTATGTCAATACCTCAATCAGATCAACTCCAGAGGCTTATTGTTCGGAGATCAACCATTTCGTTTCTCGGTTCCCTCCTTCTTGTTTCAATGGTCCCTCATTTCAGTAATTACTTATTTCGTTCAATTCCTTCTCAAGCCTGTTGGCCAGCCCTCGATTATTGCTCAGATTTTTGTAAGCATTATCCTTAATTCCAATCCTGTTTTAAATTTTGTCTTAATTTTGAAATCCCTTCATTATAATTTGATTTTTTTTCCCTTCATTAATGGTATATAATGTGGCTGATTGCTGTATTTTGATATTTTAATATGAGCAGGGTGGCTTTATATTAGGTCCTTCTGTTCTGGGCCAAAATGTGACATTCTTAGATGAAGTATTTCCGAGAAAATCTAGAGTGGTGCTTGATACAGTATCGATTTTTGGTTTTATCCTCTTCATTTTCCTAATTGGTGTGAAAATAGATCCATCCATGGTTTTAAGGCCTGGTAAGAAGGCGTTGTCTGTAGGAATCTTAGGCTTCTTTCTTCCTTTTGGACTTGCGGCTTCTGCTGTATTTCTCCTCGACAAATTTTCGGCTTTGGATAAAGACATTTCAAGGGTGCTTCCTCAGATAGTAGCCATGCAATCAATGACAGCATTTCCAGCTATTACTTGTTTCCTTGATGATCTCAAGATCCTTAATTCGGACATAGGACGGTTAGCCTCTTCTTCTTCAGTTATATGCGATGTCTGCCTTTGGTCTTTCATATTTATTAAGTTTGCAGCAGATCTTGCCAGAACAAAATCAATAAGAGTAATCATAGGGTCATTGCTATCAGGTGTTCTATTCATCATCTTTGTTATATATGTAATTCGTCCAGCAGCTCTGTGGGTAGTGAGACATACTCGAGAAGGGAGACCCGTTAAGGAGATATATATTTTTCTAACCTTAGTCGGAGTATTGAGCACTGGGTTTATTGGCGAAGCTATTGGTATCCATGCCACTGTAGCATCCTTTGTTCTCGGTTTGGTTATACCAGATGGACCACCATTAGGAGCTGCATTAGTGGAGACACTTGATTGCTTTGTGACTATTCTCATGCCACTCTTTTTCACTATTTGTGGACTACAAATGGATATTTTTTCCATACAGAATTTGAAAAATGTTGGTGTCTTGCAGTTGGTTATTTTTGTTGCTTTCATTGGAAAGATTATGGGGACAATGTTGCCTCTTATCTTCTGTAGGATGCCATTTAGAGATGCTCTTTCTCTTGGTCTGATCATGAACACCAAAGGCATTGTTGAAATTGCTTTTCTGAATGATTTTAAGAACCAGGATGTAAGTCTTCTAACACTTACCTTGGCATTTCTAATCAACTTACGTACAGGGTATTGAATTCACATAGAAAGCAATTATTATTATTTTTTTATTCTGTTGTGCAAAACTCATATAATTTATCTGTTACTGCAGGTCATGACGGGGGAAATCTATACTGTTATGATAATCTCAGTGGTTACTATAACAGGAGTAATCTCACCTATAGTGAGGATTCTTTATGATCCTTCAAAGAGGTTTGTTGCTTACAAGAGACGGACACTTCTACATTCCACAAACAATGATGAGCTTCGCATACTTGCATGTGTACACAGCCAAGAAAATGTTCGCTCCATCACCAGCCTCCTTCAAGTTTCCAATCCCACAAAAACTAGTCCTATTAATTTAGACGTCCTCCACCTCGTGAAGCTTATGGGTCGTTCCTCTTCTTTACTTGTTGCTCATAGGCAACACGAGAGGTCGTCTTCGAACCGGACCGAGTCTGAGCATATTTTCAATGCATTCAAAAAGTTTGAACAGCAGGATTCTGGATTGTTCGTGGTACATTGCTACAAGGCAATCTCTCCTTATTTGACAATGCACAACGATGTTTGCTCTCTAGCTCTAGAAAAGAGAACCATTCTCATAATACTTCCATTTCACAAGCAATATACCTTTGAAGAGACTGACCAATCATCCTATGCATATAGGCATCTGAACAAAAGTGTACTTGAAAGGGCTCCTTGTTCTGTTGGGATTCTCATCGATTATGGAAGTTTAAATAATTCCCATCAAGTAATAACACAATCTTCCTCCTATCAAGTGGTGGTACTATTTTTTGGGGGTGCAGATGATCGAGAAGCACTTGCATATGCATTACGATTATCAGAGCATTCCAGTGTAAGGCTGACTTTGATTCGATTTATAACCTCCGGTTCAGGTGATATTGTTCAGGGTACGGAAAGAAGCAAAACGCTCGATGCTGAAATTTTGAGCCGCTTCAAGTTGAGAACATTTGAGACTGAGGAAGTAGTATACGAGGAGAAAATGGTGAAAAATGGGAGGGATGTAATTATGGTGGCCAGATCAACTGGAGATGCTTACAACCTTGTAATGGTAGGCAGACGTCACGGAGAATCACCAATTATGGATCATCTTGCTAAGTGGAACCAGTATGGCGAGTTAGGATCAATAGGAGAACTTCTTGCAGACTCGGAATATAAGGGTAAAGCTTCAGTTTTGGTGGTGCAACAACAGATTAAAGTATGGGGACTTAAGGACCCTGAGGAGTCGACTCATTTAAGAAGAATCAAGTCATAGGTACATCCACAAGAAATATGTCACACCATATATATATAATGGGATCTTCAAGCAATCAAATGGAATGTTGAGCCTTTCCCGTCAGTGAAGGCCTGTTTTTTGTAGTTTATACAAACTTTAATTAATGCCATATTGACGTTGTTTTGTAAATTTTTGGTTAACGTTTGTGTCAGACTCAATTTACTCCATTCATTACTCAATGCCCAATCCTTTTAGTTGTCCGAGAGCTTTCACCAACCTTCTGTATATTCATCATCATTAACTGCAATGCAAATTAATAAGCTAATTTCATCTTTCCGAGCATTGTTTCTTTTTCTTTTCTTCTTTATTTTTGGATTCACATTTTTCCTTGCTTTTCTTTGTCTTTGGCCATGAACCTCTGTACTATATAATTGATGATCTCATATATCAATGGCTGATTGTAGATATAATGCCGGATGGATAACATACTGTTCATGCACTTGTATTCATCGACCATTCATGATCATTGATCAACATCATGATTATGAGTAGCTTACATGTTGCTCTTGTTATTTCAATTTAGGTTAGTACCTTAATGAGTGAAAAAAGAAAAGGGAAATATCAAATTGACATCCCCTTATAGTGGTTATAGATTCTTTTTGTGTTGAATCACTACAACTCTGGTCTTTTCTTCTGTTTCTTTGGAAAAAAAAAAAAAAAAAAAGATATTATTACAATACAAAACCAAACATAATATTGAAATATGGTACAATACAGTATGATACAACGCGATACGATACCAAACCAAATGTAGGTTGAAAAATGTTACTTCACATATTTTTTCTCTCTAACTTTATTTTAGATTGGAAAAATTTCCATTTTACTATTATTAGGAAAAATGAGCAACGGAGGGGTGAAAAAGGGTTAAAAAAGAAGCTTGTTTCTTGGATGGTAATCCTTCTTGTTTGGCTAACTTTAATGTGAAGCAACAAAGGCGTAACTCTGAGGTAACAAACTCCCCCTTTCTCTCCCTTTGTCTGTTTCTTTTTTTCTCTTTACTATTTTGTATCTTAAATGTATTTTTCCTGTTTCTCTTCTTTCTTTTCACCTCCTTTGGATAAATTTTTAATAATTTCACTTTTTCTTCATCTGGGCTTTGAGATTTCTCAGATTTTGTACACAGTAACTAGTTAAAAATGTCAAAAGGACTTTCATCTTCTGTAGGTAATATCCAAGGTCCAAATGCGGACGAGGTATTGGTGTGCCAATATATGCACTTGACCAATGCCCAAGGCTGTCTATGGTTTGGGGGAGATCCATTTAATTTTAGTTTACCAGTTCTATTGTTACAGTTAGTTGTAATTACAACTGTTGCTAGTATAACTTGGTTAATTCTCAAACCTCTTAAACAGAGTATGGTCAGTGCACACCTTATCGTAAGCCCCTCCCTCTTTAGGTATTTCTGGTTAATGCTTTTTGACATATTTATCACATTTTTCTTTTGATTTATAGACAAGGCAATGCCATGCCTCATCTGATGTATTTGTAGTGTCATGTTCGTTTATTCAAAGAAAGCGTCCACTAGATATAGCCATGAACCGGCTAAAGTAGCGAAAAAAAAATAAAAAATACTTGGAGACAATGTTATATTAATGTAAACTTTAGGAAGTCCAGGCAGATATTGACTTGAGACAATTTCACCTACAAAAATGGCAATATAAACCATCATTTTAGCATTCTAATTTATGTTTTGTGTATTCTATGGTCTTCTATTGTTGGCATAATTAATGTATTGATTTTGAATAACAGACTGGTATCATTTTGGGTCGATCCTTTTTGGGGCACGTTCAAGTTTATTCTGAGAAGTTATTTCCTCCAGGAGGAAGATTGGTACTCGAAACATTTGCAGATATTGGCTTCATGTTTCATATGTTTATATTAGGAGTGAATGTTGATTTAACATTGGTGAAGAGAGCAGGAAACAATGCTGTAGTAATTGGTGCTACATGCTTTTTTCTGCCTTTAGCAATTGGGCTTTTGGCCATTCTCATTGTACCTCATTTTGTGATATTAGACGAGTCAGCCGAGACTTCTCTACCTCTTGTTGCAACGGTAAATGCAATAACTTCATTTCCTGTAATAACAAGTCTCCTCAGTGACCTTAACATTCTTAATTCCGAGATCGGAAGGATTGCTACTTTGGCATCCTTAGTTAGTGACGTGTGCCACTACTTAGTGTCTGTGGTTATTGGTTCAGTGGGTTTGACATTAACTTCTGAAGTTAGCGTCTTCTGGTCCATTATATGGGGTCCTTGCTTTCTGATCGTCATTGTATTTGCTCTTCGTCCCACAATTTTACACCTAGCTAAGCATATACCAGAAGGACAACAAATGAAAGAGATCCAATTCATATTCATTGTTGTAATAGTCTTGATATGTGGATTTCTTGCTCAGAGTCTTGGCCAGCCTGCTCCACTGGGAACTTTTATTTTGGGCATGGCCATACCAGATGGACCGCCTTTGGGATCTGCTCTGGTGTATAAGCTCGAAATAATAAATTCTGGATTGCTTGTTCCGGCCAAGTTTGCACTCAGCGGTTTAACTATGGACTTATTCTCAGTCAAAAAGGGAAGCGCTGGAGCTGTATTTGGGGTTCTTATCTTCTTTGGTTATGCAGGAAAGTTCACAGGCACCTTAATTCCTGCACTTTACTACAGAATTCCCTTGAGGGATGCTGTTTCTCTTTCTCTCATTATGTGTTGCAGAGGAATCATTGAAGCTGTTATGTACATTACAATGCAAGAGGATGGGGTAAATCATCTTGCTCTCTCATTCGAACCATAGAATAGAATTCTTAAGTCGAACATTATTTGTGAATGTTTTAGCATGTTTGGTATACAAAACTAGAAGGGATTGAACAGCATAATGCACAAGATTTTAGCTTAATTTTTCTTTCTTAATATTGTCTAATACTCTGTAGTCCACCTTACGAAATACCATCTATGCACATTAATGACTAACCCCTTGAGAAATGAAGATCGATAGTCAATTGATTAGGATCAAAATCATATATATACTGATCTACATTGTGGTCTTATCAAGTCTTTCTTTGGCCATGTGCAGATAATAGACAGTGAAGCATATGTCCTTCTGTTGATCTCAATGCTGATCGTAACAGGAATTGCAAGACCTTTGATATTTCACCTCTACGACCCATCAGCAAGGTATTTTCGTCATAAAAAAAGTAGCATTCTATGCTCAGATCCTTTTGGTGAGCTCCGGATGCTCGTCTGCATTCACAATGAGGAAAATGTCCCGACTCTTATAAGTGTCCTCGAAGCTTCAACCCCCCAGAGAAAAAGGCCTATTGCTGTTTTCGTCCTGAATCTAACTGAGCTTAAAGGCAGAGCAGCAGCTGTGCTTGAGCCGACTATTGGTAAAGGCAAAAAGCTCACTACCTCTAGAAGCTGGTCAGAACAAATTGCCAATGCTTTCAACTTGTTCGCGCAGCGCAATCACGGATGTGTGTTTGTTCAGTACTTCACCTCAATTGCTCCATACGCTAGCATGCATGATGATATTTGCACAATCTCACTAGAACAAAGCACGAATATTGTAATTGTGCCTTTTCACAAACAATGGACTATTGATGGAAGAGTGGGAGCCAACTCCCCTTCAATCAGAATGGTAAACCAGAATGTTATGCAAAAAGCCCCATGTTCTGTGGGTGTCCTTGTTGACCGTGGACAGGTGGCCGGAAGGCATTCGATTTTGGGAGGTCAGTCCATGTTTCAAATCACTATGCTATTCCTCGGTGGTGCAGATGACTGCGAAGCTCTAGCTTACACTAGTCGTTTGGTTGAAAATCCACAAATCGAACTCACTTTTGTGTGGCTTAGGCCATGGGATCACATGAAGTATGACGATGATACAGAGAAAACTATCGATACACAATTGGTTAATCAGTTTCGAGCGAATACCATTGGAAATCAAAGGGTGATTTACAAAGAAGAAATGGTAAACGATGCAATAGGAACGACAAAGGTGATCAGAACAATCGAGGACAGTTGTGATTTATGCATAGTTGGTAAGTACCATGAACCTGATTCTCAGCTTTTACTAGGCCTTACTGAATGGAATGAATGTCCCGAACTTGGACTCATTGGAGACATGTTAGCCACCTCGGAATTTCGGTTTTCAGTTTTGGTAGTGCAACAACAGCCTCAAGAAGAGGAATTTATGGAGAAACATCCTCTTCAGACAGTTTCTTGTAGTTACAGTTCATCGGGAAAATATAGTCCATCTTATTCTCTTAATGAAGATTCAGGTCATTCCAAATTTTAATTGTGCAAGGGTTTAAAATTTAGGAACAGAAAATGAAACTGATCCATAGCGCACACACAAATATCAGATAGTTCAGGACACTGTTCAGACATAAACATTGTACATAGAAACTCTACATGTTTGCATTTGAATATGATCCTGTATATGAAAATTGTTTATAAATATGTTTTTACTATGGAGTTTGAACGAAGAACTAATGCGAACCTACATAGCAATAACAACTACAAAATCCACACAAGATTGATTCAACCCAAGAAAGCTAAGAAATCAACGTTTAAGCTTAATTCAAAAATATTGAACCAATGAACCAAAACAATCACCGACAATATGTTGACCCTATGATTACTAGACTCAAAAATCTCACTCGATTTGCTTGAACGCCACAAGAAAATAATCTTGATAAGTTCATAACTAATTGGATGAAGAACAAGAAGCAAGCAATAATGTCTTGCAATAATCTCTCAATAATTGTGTGTTTTACAATAAATAGAAAGAGTCCTAATGTATATAGAACTCATAAAATTTATTTAAAACGGAATTAAGTCTTAAAAGATATAAAAAAATATAACATACAAGAGTTTTAACTAAAATAGAAAATTACGCGAAATTCGAAAAATTTGCAGCCGAATTTTTACTATGCGACCGCATAATGTATATATATATGTGGTCGCATAGATCTACAAAAATTTCCATTGGGGTTTTAGTAAAGGACATGCGGTCGGATGTCGACTGCATGCCCTGGACAACTATGCGGCCACATAGTTGTCCCTTCCAGTTTCTTCGCCTATCGCTTGAATCAAGTTACTCCACTTCGTTTCAGCTTCCATATCCAATATGAAACTTGTTCATTTGTTTGTTATGATCAATGTTTTGTCCACTGTAGCTTGAGCAAGTAATCTCATAGCCTATTTGACTCGCTTCACTCGCGACCTAGTCATCGATCAGCCCTCAACGATCAATGGATCCTTGCTCGGACTTGCTCTCGTATCCTCGATTACATCATTCCCTCCCTTTTCGAAAGGATTCGACCTCGAATCTATACCTACATCAAAAAGAGAAAGATAAGAGACGTTAAAAGTAGCGGAAATAATATACTCACCTGGAAGATCTATTTTATAAGCATTGTCATTGATCTTTTTAAAGACTTAGAATGGACCATCTCCCCATGGCTGCAACCAGGGGAAATTTAATCCTTTTTTTTTTCAATGAACTTATACACTAAAAGATGTTCTAAATCATGCGGTAAAACAAAAATCGGACCCAAGATCGGACAAAATCACTCAAAACCCACTGAACCGGCCGATTCAACTGTAAACCGGAGAACTAGTCGCGGTTTGGTGGTTCTCAATTTTTTCTCTTTTTTTTAGTTTAAAGAACTTTAACTTTGTGAATGAACCTCAAAGATTACAATTCAAAGACACGTAGAAAACTATTGGATGTCTTACTTTATTTTATAGATGCACTTTCTGTAATGGTTTCATAAACTTTCAATGTGGGATATTGTCTTTTATAGATGCTATTCTCTCCAATGGTTTCATAAACTTCCAATGTGGGATAGTGGCACAACATAAAATATTAAAATGTCAATCAAAATCATTTTCCAAATGTATGCCTAACATACTACTTTGATTTTGAATCCCAACCAATTAAATTGTAATATTCACATTCATCCTTTCATTTATTTAATTTTCAAATTTAACTTAAATCGCACGTGATTATTAATATATTAAAGTTATGTATCATTTTCGATAAATTTAAACTATTTTAATTTAACAAAGTAAATTATTTTAACATATTGATTTTTAATTTTTGAAGTATCGAGACTAATTATAGGATAACGAATCTAATTAATAAAGACAAATTTACTTGAATTATTAATATGATTTTTTTTAAAAAAAATTATTGTTTTCATAGTATTTTATTATTTTTGTATGTATTTATTGCATTTGGTTCGATCCCGGTTGAATATTTTGACCCTTCACTTTTCCGGGTCAATGACCAAGTTGGTTTTTAAAACATTGGTCATAATATATTTTTGAACACTCGTAACAAAATTCTAACAAATATATTTTTAAACTAATAAAATTAAATATATAGCATATTACTTATTTTGATAACAACTTCATTTCAGAAGCAGATTTATAGTGAAAAACTAAAAAGAATAAAATTAGTTAAGCCCAAAAATTAATTTGTCAGCTCAGAAGCAAATTCATGGTGAAAAATTAAAAAGAACAAAATTTGTCCAGCCCAAATATTAATTTTAGTCCAATTAACTTCATTTCCAACCCAAGTCTAAAATTGAAATAATACACAATTAATTAAATGTTTAAACCCAATCAACCAAATATTTAAAAAAAATTTGCTGCTGGGCAGACTTGATTGTCATTAATATGAAAAAAAAAAAAAAGAATTTAATTGAATAGAGCTACAATTTTCGTGCTCTCTCTCTCTCTCTCTCTCATTTGAAAAGAGTTGGAAAAGAGTTGGGGCCATTTAAATCTTTAATTAAGAATTCAAGAGAATCCCACGTTGGGTTCTTGTTTGAAGATAATCCCTGGGCGTAGGGCTGGGCTATAGCCCACCCCACCCCACCCTTCCATCCGCCTCTGGCTGCAACTTCGACTTTCTTTATTCTGGAAAGCGTTATTTCCTCAAGTGTACCCAAATCAATCTCATGGTTCTAATGTAATGCGCTTTCATTCCTTATTTGCTTGAGAAGCATAATATTCATTTTTCTTCTCAATTTGCAACCTTATCTTTTCGTGGAGTGATTTCATCAAATCGGCATTCTTCTTTCCATCTAAGCTACCCTTTCATTCACAGGTAAGGGAATTAAATCCAAATGTGTTAGTGGATTAAAACAATATACAATCTCAAAAGTATTATTAAAGTTAGGTAATGATAAAATCGATGCGGTACACAACCTATCTTTAATAGTATTAAAAACATGTTCTTGTTCAATGCCCCAATCAAATCCTACACTTTTCTTTATAACCTTCGTGAGTGATGTGGCAAGTGTGTTAAAATCTTTAACAAAACTCCTATAAAAGCTAGCCAACCCGTGAAAGCTCCATAACTCAGTTATGTTTTTTGGTGTTGGCTACTCCTTGATGGCTTCGATTTTCTCCTCATCCACTTCAATACCTTTAGCACTAACGTCTAACCAAGAAAAATAACTTTTTTCATACAAAATATGTACTTTTTAAAGTTAGCATAAAGTTGGTCTTGTCTTAAGACCATAAACACACATCTCAAATGTCCTATATGTTCATTTAGATCCTTACTTATACCAAAATGTCATCAAAGTAGACTATTACGAATTTACCTATGAATGCACGTAAAACATGATTCATTAATCTGATAAATGTGCTAGGTGCATGAGTAAGTCTAAATGGCATGGCTAACCATTCATACAACTCATATTTAGTTTTAAGGTTAATTTTACTAAATATGCAGGATCCGTCTAATTCATCTAACTTATCATCTAATATAGGAATATGATGAAGATACTTTACTGTTATATTGCTGATGACCCTGTCGTCGACACACATCCTTCAGTTTCCATCTTTCTTTTGCACAAGTAACACTGGCAATGCATATGGACTCACACTTTCCTTCACATACAATTTGCTCATCACATCTTCCACTTGCCTTTGAAGTTCCTTAGTCTCCTTAAGATTACTCCGATAAGCTGGCATGTTTGGAATGAAAATTATAGGTACGAAATCAATTTGATGTTCAATGCCTCGAATGGGTGGTAACCCACTAGGCATGTCATACGGGAACACGTTTTCGAATTCCTGTAACAAAGAAGTGGCCAAATTAGGAAGTTGTGTATTAGATTCCTCAAAATTGAGGAATGACTCCTTATAAACCAATAAGATCATATGTCGATTTTCAACTATTGCCCTCTTAAATTCACTCCATTGCAAAGAAATTCACTTTCAACTGTTCTCTCTTCCCATAAGACTCTTTTTCTTTCCTCACTTGTGCTCTGTTCTTTTTTCTCACTTTTAGCCATCTCATTATTTTGTCTCTTATTCTCTTGTTATGAAAGGCTAATCCCACTCTCCTTTTTTCTCTCAATCTTTTTTCTTCCTCACTTTTCAATTTGATTTGATTTTCATGTATTTGTTGTGGTGTACCTATTTTTATACCTGTCATAAATCACCTTGCTATCATATTGACATAGCCTCCCCAACAAAATATACCCGACATGCATAGGAACTGCATCACACGTCACTTCATCATGACATCTCCCAATTGAGAAACTCACGAACACTCTCATATTCACTTTAACCTCTCCACATTCATTCAACCACTGCAATTTGTAAAGCTTAGGATGTTTTAGCATAGTTAATCTCAAATTTTCAAGTGTTGTGCTAGCCACAATGGTACGACTACCCCCCCCCCTCAATAATCATACTACATACATTGTTGTTGATGTGGCATCTTGTATGAAATATGTTCTCCATTTGTTGCTTCAAGTCATCTACTTTGATTTAAGCACAAAGAGCTCGTCGTGTAACCAATAGCTCTCCTACTGCATACTCTACTTCCTCACCATTGCCAGCATCTTCCAATTCTGGTGTCATCATATTTACCCTCACTATCACTCACCACTTCTCCATTGTCGTGCAAGATCATTGCCCCTTTGTTTGGACATCGAGAAGCAATTTGTCCTGACCCCAAGCACCTGAAACATTTGATATCCTAATTCGTAGAAGGTTGGGAATCCACCCAAGCTTTGCTAGCAACTTCCTCTCTTCCCTTCTTTAGCTCAGTCCTACCTTTTGAAGCAGCATCATCACCTTTATTGTTATCTCACTTCAATTTCCAAGAAAAGTTAGAATCCGATGAATATTTAGCTATCCCCTTTCTCTTCAATTATCTTTCCACCTTCATAGCTACATGTAGCATGTCTTCCAACTACACATAATGTTGTAACTCTACCAAATTAACTATATCCATATTCAAACAAATCAAAAGTCGGGTCATGGTGGCCTCTCTATCCTCCTCAATGTTTGCTCTAATCATCGCAATCTCATCTCCTTGTTATAATCCTCCACACTCCTAGAACTTTGGTAGAGGCTTTGCAATTGTTTATGAAGCTCCCGACAATAATGATTAGGCACATACCTTTTTCTCATGATAGCTTTCAATACTTCCCATGTATTAATAGGTCTCTCACGGTTCCTCTTCTTAGATGTTACTACTTGATCCCACCAAATGATAGCATAATATGTAAATTCAAGTACCGCAATATTTACATTCTTTTCCTCCGAGTTATATTAACTCTACTTTCTTTTCCCACTCCAACAATGCATTCGGATCTCTCCTTCCTTTGAATGAAGGAATTGTCATCTTGATATTATCCATACTTTTATCAACACCATCTCTAACAAAATCTCTACCCTTCATTTCATGCCTAACTCCTCTATCCCTCATTCTTCTTAACTCGACATCTATCAATGCATCCTCATTAATATCGTTACCCGCTTCCCATTCACTAGCATTATCCACTCTATGATCCCGCATTTCTTGTCTCCTTGAGTTAGGGATTTCTCTGAGTTGTTCCCTATGTAAATTAACAACCAATGCATCTTGCCTATCCAGTCTACCTCTCACATCCTCAAACAACCTTTCAAATTGTCGTATCACTTCATCTAACATGTTGACTTGGTTATTATTCCTGCTTGAAGTATAATCATCGCTATCCGACATCCTATATCGAATTTTAATATTTGTCTCACGTGTATACGCTCGTGTATCACTCCAATTGGCTTGTTCCCTCTATTATGAAAGCCCAAGATTGGCTAACCAAGAGGGGGTGAATTGGTTTTTAAACTTTTTCGATAGTAATATAAGATTTAAAAACTAATGTTCACACAAATGATAATAACCCAATATAAATGCAAAAGAATACTTAGACAAGATAAACAAGTTTGCACAAGATGATAGCGTTAAGTAAAAGAGTTAGAGAATGCAAATGATATGATATGGAGGTTCGATCCAACACAATGATCTACGTCCCCTGTTATCGAGCTCTCCGTCACGAGCAAGGCCTTTTTCACTATGTTGATTGACTTGTGGTGCAATCCAACCTTTTACAACGCTTCCGGTGACTTACAATCAAGGAGCACCGATCCTTTTACAATGTTGAGCTTTCCGGGACCTCAACACGACCCACGATTCACAAATGAATATTACAAGTGATAGACTTCCCTTCTTAACTAATGATAAGTATAAGATTGAGTATAAGATGAGAAGTATGCAAACACTTTAATGGATAGCAATGAATGAAGCTCAAATGTTTTGTGTATAAATCTTTGATGTGAGAATGATCTTCAAGAATTTGTTTTTGATCAAAGATTTATCAAGAGTAAGTATGTAAGACCAAAAGTAGACTCAGGTAGTAAGCAATTTTATACTCAAAAGGATTGATATAAAAGTAGTAGATGAGTTGGTATTTATAATAGTTGCAAAACGTCAAGGTCTCTGTCCATCCGGACGACCAACCGGACGTCCGGTTCAGAACCGGATGACCAACTTCCCGTTAGAGTTACTTTTGTCATAACGGTCAAAAAAGTTACCGTTGCTGATGAACCGGACGTCCAATTTACCATCCGGATGACAAAGTTTCCTCTTTCTTTTTATTTAGGTTTGCAAATAATGTTTTTCTCGATTTTTCAATATAAATTTGTCTTGAAAGTTTATAAGGGATAAGTTTGGAAAAACCTTTCATTTTGAGCGTAATTTTGTGCAAACGTTTTTATCACGTAACTTGTGTCAAGTGTGTGAAAAATCATTTCTTGAGCTCTAAGTATCATTGCTAAGAATTAAAAATGCTTTACCTTTACAATCAAGTTATAAGTGGCCTAGATACACTATCTTGATGAATTTGATGCGAGTGCTTGTTTTTGAGTCGTAAAGCTTTTCCCATATGAGCTTGATCAATTCTTTGTTTGCGCTTCCTTGATAACTGCTCATTCAATCGTTTAAACTCAATTTGCCAATATATCAATTTACAGATAACGTTAGAGATAAACATGAGTAGTTTGTTATAATCAAAACATATGGTATGACTATATGTCAACATATTAGTCTCACCACTCTGCATTTTTCCACTTAATGCTTTCTTGTAAGAGTTTCAAAAAACTAATTCGAGCTCAATCAGAATTAATCCTTGTAGAATTTCAAATAAAGATTTGAGTAAGAAAAATTTGATGCTAGAATAATTCAAGAAGTAGGAATTGTAACTTTGAATGTAACACTAAGGGAATATTCAAGAAGGTGTTTCTTGAATTTGAATTTTTTACTCAGACAAATGGAAATTGGACGTGGCTGGCAATTTTCCGAATTTTCGTTTTTTTGCTAAAAAATTCAACTAGATACTAGAAAAGAAAAACAAAAACTGATTTGAATACTAGATTAGCATACAAACAAGTTTTGAATTTATTTTGGTATTTTATGGATTGAAGACTAAAAAAATGAAGAACATGAAGAACGAAAAAACAAAAAACTCAAACAAAATAAACAATAAAAAGGATATAACCTTCATTTTTTTGGAACTTTGCTCTGATATCAATTGATGCGAACTCACGTAGCAATAACAACTGCGAAACCCACAGAGGATTGACTCAATCCAAGAAAGCCAAGAAATCAACATTTAAGGTTGATTCAAAAATATTGAACCAAGAAACCAACACAATCGCCGACAATATATTGACCAATCTTACTCGATTTGTTTGAACACCACAAGAAAATAATCTTGATAAGTTCGGGATTAATTGGATGAAGAACAAGAAAAAAGCAATAATGCCTTGCAATAATCTCTCAATAATTGTGTGTTTTACAATTAATAGAATGAGTTATATATATATATATATATATATTTAACTAAAATAGAAGATTACGCGAAATTTAAAAATTTCGAGGCCGCATAGTATAAATCTATGCGATCGCATAGATCAATTGAAACCCTTCACTAAGGTTTCGGTAAAGACGTATACGGTCGCATGCCCTAACAACTATACAGCCACATAGTTGTCACCTTCAATTTATCCGTCTATCGCTTGAATCAAGTTGCTCCACTTCATTTTAACTTTCATGCCCAACATGAAGCTTGTTCATCTGCTTATTATGATCAGTGTTTCGTCCACCGTAATTTGAGTAAGCAATCACATAGCCTTCTTGACTTGCTTTGCTCGTGATTTAGTCATCGATCCGCCCTCAACAATTAATGGATCATTGCCCAAACTTGCCCTCGTATCCTGAATCACGTCAAGAACTTTATGTTAAAAGAAACAAACTCGTGTGTAGATTAACAAGACACCACTTCCCATCAACTTGCATGCATCAAGGATTGGAACCCTCCATAGTTTTTTTGTTCAAAACTATATTAATTTTCAAGACCACATATACAGTAACTCAATTTCTCAAGTCTTACCATCCCTCGAAACTTACGTAGAGACTTTTCCTTATATATATATATATATATATATATATATATATATATATATATACAGTATCCATGTGAGGCATGAATAGTGTAAAATAGATAGAGATCTGCCAGCTTGTATTGTATTTGTTTTTGTTTAGCGTCGAATTGTCGTTATTCGACTACTTTGGATTTATACAATAAGTAAATAATTTAAGTATAAAATAGCAATACTAAAATTAAGGCTAATACATAGGTTTAAGTACAATGATGTTCACTTTGGTAAGTAATATTTAAGTTATTATGCTCTTTGACGACTTTTAATTATCTCTTGAGGCATAAGCTCCATCAGACAATTCATGAATTAGTCTTTATGGTTACGTCAACTCAACTCGATTTTGAAATATCAAGTAATTCGTGTGTACAACTAATGCCTTCAAGTTGGAATTCTTGAAATTATTTCTAGTCGAACCCTTTGGAGATGAGACATATATTATTAACTACTCGACTGAGCGCCAAGGCAGCGGTATCTTATCCAAAACATCGAGGACAGAAAAGTTGGTAACTATAGGAAAAATCTTTGTTGTTTGCTTCGGTCCTATACTCCTATTTGATGCAGCTAAAAACTAGGTTTCTTATAAATTTTGATAAAAGTTAAGGAAATATGGGATTCTTATGAAATGTGTGTTTATAATTAATTGCTAATATTAATTTAAATTTTTATCAACTTTTTAATCTACACCAAACAGAAACTTGGTTAGCCTGCTCGAATATTAAATAACTTAAATTAATTAAATATTTGTATACTATAATTAATATTCATAATTTCAGTACAGCGATTTCATCTGTGATTGAAGATGGGAGCCAGCGAAACCATGATTGCTTTGCTCGGATCACCTTGTATTCAGGAAATAAATAAAAAGACTTATCTTAATTGTTAAAACAAAACATTGCACGATTGTTGTTAGATCCAAAGTCAAAAGAAAACATAAATACTACTTATAATTAATAATCTAAACCAATCATTAATTATTATTTTTTCTTTTCAACAAGCTAACTACTAATCACCAAAGTACAATTTAAGAAACTTAAGCAACATTTAAGATTTCTTTGGGCACATGTGGGTGTGGGGGTTGAGTAGTATGGAGGGGATGAAATTGACCTTATTTTATCGAATAATGTTATATAGCGCTACTAATATTATAAGTGATAAAACATATAAACGTGACACATTTTCCTAATTTTAAGGTGTTTGATTAATTAATGATAATTGCATATAACCTAATATGGTGATTAGCACCGACGACACTAAATGATATTTCTTCTATTTTACCCCACGACAACTAGTAAGAAAAAGGGAATTGCGAATGAATAAAAATATGTAATTAATGCTCTAAAATGTGTCGTGGAAGGATATTAATTAACGACGAATTTACAATGTATTTACCACCTCGGCTCGGAAATATTTGGTACATTGAATCAGACAAATATATATATATATATATATATATATATATAGAGTACATAGTTTTCGTGGCCAAAACTTTGAACTAAAATATTACAAGGAAGAGGAAATATAAGTTTCTTTAATTACATTGCAACTTGATGAAGTTTTCAAAGTACAACTTCTTGAGTAAAAGTATAGGTCTCTTTGGGAAAACAGATAATTTTCGCTTTTTAAACATGTCCATTAAATTCCAAATCTGCTAGTATTACATGCAGATAGGAAGAGAAAATGAAATTAAAAGGGAAACTATCCACAAAAACCAATAAACCGAAAAACAAAAAAATAAATAAAGTTCAGTGCATTTAAAAAATTAATCCTCAGAAATGCTCTGCAAATGAGGCCTCCATACTCCGACTCTCCCTTTACTCCGTTCCCGGCGAGACGACTTTTTCTCCGAATGACTTTCAGGATCAAAATCTGACTCGCCGGAGCTGCATTTCTTGCTTTTCTTGGGAGACTTCTTGAGGTAGTTGAGGGTTTTCTTCTTCTCTGCAGGCAAAGAAGATGCTGGTATTAAGAAATAAATGCTGCCTCTTTTCAGCTCCGACTCCCGCGATACGATCAAAATCTGGCGTGTAACTCCCTGACAGCTTGGTTTACTCAATACATGATTTGGGTTGTTCTTAAGAACCTCGCCGGCGGTGATCGGACGTGTTATTTCTTCTACATAGCCATTTAAGTGTACTATACGGATCAAGTCTAGGGCTCCACAGGGAAGAACACAGGCTAAACAACATCTCAAACTGTTTCCCATCTCTCTCTCTCTCTCTCTCTCTCTCTCGTTATAATCTATCTGTGTGGAGTTTGAATGGGATTAAGGAGTGCTGATTATATAGGAGGAACAGCCATATACTCATTTTGGATAATTAACTATGGGAACTTATTTTGTACTTATGTGCACCAAAATTGCCCAATAGATCCTTAGTCTATGGCATTTAGTTCCCAACTTTTAAAATAGAACATTTTGATAATCAACCTTTTATTATTGTTAGGAGGTGGGAATGAGGGGTTTCAAGATGGGGTTGGGGCGGGTGGCTGGGACAGAGTAGCGGTGGGGTTGGATGCGACCAATGTTTATAAACTAGACTAGACCCATTGGTTAGGTTGAAAAAAAAATTGATTCGATAAAATTTTAAAGCAGATAAATAGCCGCTAAATTGGCCAATAAACCTACGAGTTTGGACAGAAATTGATCGTCCAACTGTGAAAACTGTCCTATATTTTTATTATTATTATTTTTTAATCTCAATACTACTGATTCAATCATGGTCCCATTCGTGCCTAAATCTGAAAAGTTACTCTTTAAGCAAAAGTTGGAATTTAAAGCAATGCCAAACCGAGCCTAAATCACTTTCCATTAGTGCTCAATAATTACATGTTAAACTAGGTGAAGTATTAAGAATACATAAAAATATACAATAATATTAAACTATTTAATTAATTATATACTGGAGTACAACATAATATTAGATCGCGCACATTTTAGTCACAAAATTCCAAAGCTTCCAGCTGTCTTGATCTAGAGATATTTTTCTAATGATAAAATGAAGATTTCTTCAAATAAAAATCATTAGGTTAACTTCAATGAATCTAATCACTTCACTTAAAAGAGTTTAAATGGTTAACAGAGAATAGATTTATTTACCAAAAACTTTTTAATCTCGTCGTCTCATTTACCGAAGGAAGAGCAAAAGGAAGGTTGGGTGCTTGTGGGGCGAGGCCTACAGCACAACGTTTCATTGCCACCACATGAAAGAATAACAAAAAATAGAGACAAAAATCATTTGGATTTGCTTGAAATCGAAGGGCGGGGAATGTAGGTAGACCGCTTAGCCGCATAATATCGAGATCAAGGCCTACGAGAACTTCTACAAACCCACGGACTCTCACTCAGGAAGTACAAGGTCATGGTGCGAGACTTCCGGGATTTAGTTTATTGCAAGAAATTGCACTTGAGTCAGACCAAAAAATCGACAAAATAAATCCCATCCGTTTTTTTTTTTTCCCAAAACTTAGACTTGTAGCATAACAGAGGCGATCCAGTGCCGTTGCAGCCAATGAATATCGAACATGTAGACTTGTCTATGTATATATAAAAATATACGAGTTGCCCCTCGGGGCATAGCTGAGTTGGTGGATCAATTGCATTTGTGGGCTTGCAACCTCAGTGTGGAGGGTTCGAATCCTGCTTCCAGTAGTGAGAAGGGTTTTCTTGGGGCTAGGAGTTAAAACAATGCAGGAACTTGTGATCCAACTTAGGCATATCCCGCGGTTTACCTTCCACCAACCAATGAGGGGCCGAAGGTTGGATGTCCAGGACTAGTCAAGCGCAAGCTTGGAACCTGGGTATCAAAAAGAAAAAAATATACGAGTTGGAAAAAAAAAAAAAAGTGTACGATTTCATTCATGCTTCTCGTCTCCCAACAAACTAAAACAATTATATTCTTGTCTGGCAACGCGAATCCTGGGTGTGAGCCACAGAATCTTTCAGTCTGTATATTTTTGAATTTTTAATTTCAAGTTCTTAACTAGAAAATATTGCCATCGAATTTTTTAACTAATTGTAGTTCAATAATTTTCAATCTCACAACGCGTTCACTTTTTGGCATTGTTCTCCAACCTAAGCTTCTTCTGCTTCACTTTTCTCCAACATTTTCTTTAATAAAGTTTCTAAGCTTTACGAATACTAAAGTTTTTAATGTACGGAACCAATTTTCTGCTCGACCATAGGAAAATGCACCACCCTGTATACCCTACTTGTCAGCTTGAGCCCCTTGTCTTATTTTACCATTTTTCTTATTCGGTTGTTTATGTTCGGTCCTTTTGGGTCGCCCGATTTGGTGGATGGCGCTTCGTAATGGCTTATATGCATATGTTCTTACTTTCCATCTCAAATGATACTCGAATCTAGGTTACTGGTCGATAAGATTTTGCTCTTATCATTTGAGCTAGGTCTTGATCTGAATTGAGATTATATTTTATATAAAAAGTAATTAATGTTTGAAGTTAAAACGATAAATAGGTCTTGGTCTCGACACACATTGTTGATTGGATGAGTTCAACGGCGTTTTTTTCTTGATTTCTATCTATTTTCTTTCTTACTTTTTCGAAGTTAAATAGAAAGTCTCTCTTCATCAACCATGAAATAAAATTTATAATCCATTTAATAATAAATTAAAGTTCTTAAAATGTACTACTTTTTTTAACCTAATAATGCATTAATGAAAGACAAGCAACACCTCGTCTAGTTGGCACCGGCCACCGGCGGAATTAATTATACGCTAAATTAAGTTAATCCAAGAAATAATTAATTAGAAACGTACAAGCTGTGCTGCCTCAAGATTCTTAAAAATTAATTAAGCTGAGCTTGAATCTATATAGAGATGTGTAATCATTCATTATATGCTAATATATTCTTCGTACAGCAAGGCCAAGTTGGTACCAAATTCATACTTAATTTTTAATTAAATATTGCTCATGGAATTTCCTCCCATACTTCTACCGTACCCTACCATCTCGTACGTAATTGTTGAGTTTGTTTCATCGAATGCTTATATGAATTAATCTACTTGTATAATGATCGTTGATAAGGTTTGTCGACAATGTTTGACGAGGCAAAGTCTAGACAGTTTATTTAAAAAAACAGTTTTTGAAATTGATGAATGTGATCATGATTGTCAATCGTTATTGTACATGTAGCATGATTGAAGTTGTATTTAAAAATGAATAATGCTGAGTGTACACTTTGGTGTACATCATGGGTGACCGCCCTCTCATGAAGGGGGTGGGGCCCGCGATCATTTCTCTTTAGGAAAACGAAGTGTTGACCTCAGCACGTAGCGGACCTTGTGTGGTCCATACAAGAAATGCGACTAGGATAATTTTTTGTTCTAATGGCGAAACCTATGGAATTATCATGACACCCATCTTGGATCTAACAATTGGTAATTTATAGTAAGAGCTAGTAAAATATTTGCGTAAAAGTCGTTATAATGTTGGGATCATATATTTTGGGACAAAGCGAAAATCGGGCTATCTAAAGTTGATTTTGAATGGATTGAACTCGAAAAGAACAATATTAAAGTTATTTTTTAAAATCAGTATGGTACCATTTTAAGCGACACCCTTCCATTTTAGCAGTTGAGGGTAAATAGTGATGAGGAGCTATTGTACATTGTGGCGGAAGCGCGTTTCAAAATCTTCGAAACCATTTCTATCAAACAATCAATTCAAACAACTCCAACCAACAACCAATATATTTGTCTTGGTTGCTTCTCAATCTCATCCACAAAGGACAACATATTAGTGTTGATTTATAGCCACAAATGCAAGAAGAAAGACAACGGAAGAAAGCACAAAGTGTTATGAACCAACCCGATATTTAAAACGTTTTGACATCACTTGTTGAGAAATTGACCAAATAATTAAAGACGAAAAATATGGATAATATGAAATTTAATGGATCACACAACAATCAAGATAATTGTAGAAGATGAGCATTTATTATACCAAGAAACAAACAATTATCTTACAAGATTTTGATCCTCTCAATCTAATCTAAACAATTCACTCTTGTTTCTAATGTATACAACAATGATCTAATTGTTATATTCTTTCTTGAGTCTTGCCGGTTTTTTTGTTTTTTTTTTTTTTTGTTTTTTGAAGTGCATATATCTTGTGGAGTATCTATTGAAGCCAAATCTTGAAATTGTGAATGAGGTAGAGTACAAGATGAAGAAGAATTCCCAAAATCCAGATAAAAATGAAAAAATGCGAAAAATCCGCTACCAGGGCGTCACGATGATGAAATTTGATTTCCACAACTTAGGACTCTAAAAACTCAAGCACCTTAGACTTCCCACATGCAACAAACTTCTAAATCACAAAAAAATTTTGTCACAAAACCTAACACAGAAAGCCAAAGACACAGAGATATTCACCAGTTTTTGGAGCACAAAGCAGCCGAATTTTTCAACAACTAAGGCAGCCAAGTTTTTCTTCTTTTCACTTGTATAAATCACACATTAATATGAAAAGGGAAGGAGGCTATAGTCTAACATTAGATTATCAATTTGGGCCAAATAAGAGATGAATAGGCAAAGACTAAATGTCATCCAATAGGTAAATATATATGTGTCGTGAGCTGTATTATTTTTTTAAACTACTTACAATGGTTCGCGACTTCGCGTTATTTTCGGGTCGAACTTTTGTACTTGATTGTTAGTAATCAATTCACCATTGGTCAAGACTTGTAAAATTATATTCTAATATTTACATCATCGCTCGAAATTTATTAAATATCAAAACCCAACATACATTTTCTATAACCCTATTGTGAACAAAGCTTTTGAAAGAGAAGCCATATTTGTTAATGAATCACCCAACAAATAATAAAGGAGTAATTATAGCCATATTTCCAAAAAGTTCAAATAATTGTTGCTTTTATTCTAAATTTTTATTTGCAGTAAAAATAATTTTGAAAATTTTTCAAGTTATACTTGTTACTATGCCCCTATTTGACCAAGCTTTTTGAGATTATAAGCTCATGAATTCTATATAATGTGTGGTCAAAAAATAAATAAAATTTGTAGTTAAAATGAAATTTGAAGTTTGACTAACTCATAATCTCGAAAAAGCTTGGTAAATGGGGCTATAATTTGTTACTGCATATGTTAGTATATATTATTAGAATGACTAGTTACTGCATTAAAGTATTCTTATTGAAAAATGTGAAGTTCAACTCTAACAACACCTAGAGGGGGGTGAATAGGTGTATAATGCGAAATTAAAATATTTTACAAATTAAATAGCAACAAGTCACTTTTTAATTCTTTTCTAGATGATTAAACATGCAAGTCACTTTAGTCCTAAGTTTGAATACCGCAATTTATATGATCAATCAATAAACAATAACGAAAGTAGTAAATTAACACCAGGATGATCACGGAAAAATCCATCTGGGAAATACTCCGAGCACTTTGCCAGACTAGACGATAACAAGTACTATCTAATCACCTGATTGCAATTCCTACAGTTCTCCTAGATGATGAGCTCCTCTGCACCAACTCTTAGTTGCAATCGCCGAAACTCTCCTGGAATCTGCCACATTGCAGCACTTCTAGCCTTACGAATTCGTCCATCTCCTGTGGATCAATGAAGAACACATTGTTCTTCACAGACTGGAACTCTAGTCACCTTCCCTAGGTCTTCAGAACTCTGACAGATGTAGAGGAACGACATTTTGGTATTTGGATTATACGAACGATGTTTTTCTCACCAAAACAATCAACACCGGACGAAGGTTGAAGGATAAAAATATGAAGGAATCTCTCTAATCTTTTTCTCTCAATGTTCAACCTTCTCCCTTTTCGTACAGATGTGTTTAAATTTACAAGGTAAACAATATCACTTAAAATGCAACAAATTTTAAGAATCTACATCAATTTTCCCTCCAAATTTTCCTTATTTTCTCAAACCCTGACTCCTCTTACGATTTACGCGGGCGCCTGTAAGTCTCTTTTCTAATTTCGATTCATTTTCGTTCATTTTCAAATCAATAGAACTTCTATTTCTTTATCGGATTTTGTAATTTCTTTTTGATTTCTCATTATTAATAAAATTGCCCCATTTCTTTTAATTAGTTCTCAAATCAATAGGGTATTAGTCTCAACCCTCACGTTGAAACTCCCAGTTGAGGCAATAGTCCAGATTTTGGACAAGGCATGACTCAAGGTTGTGGTGGCAACAAACAGAACCATAATGGAAGTCAATTCTCCAATCAAAGAGAAATGAGTGATTCTGGTTTTGTTGGTGGAAGAACTGGAAACATACCATCATCATTTGGTGGTGGTGGAGGGGAAAAATAGATATATATATATATATATAACTAATTCAATTAGAATTCATTTGCACTTTTTTAAAAATTTTGGGAGTATGATTACAATTAATTAATTATTTTTATTTTCTTTTTTTATTTAAATAGTAGTTTATATTTGTCATTTCACAACTTTTTATTGAGAAATTATATTAAAATTAATGAAAATGATGATTTCTACGATGAAATGTGAAAATAGAGGTGAAAATGAAAAAAAAAACGTAAGAACGTTTTGCACGATGGGCTCCCATCGTGTGGATGTTTTATGCTGATAACCCTTTTCTCTTCTTTCAATGTGGAGAAATGCTATAAATACGTGAAAATTTCCACAGATTTTGCATAGGAAAGACTATCAAAAACAATTTTTGGGAACAGCAAATCACAAGAAGACAGCTACAAAATTTGTTGAAATTTCCTGTACCTGCATATTTATTCTTCGGAGAAAACTAAACCTACAGAACTGTAGCATTACAGAAGCCTTACACCAAAATTAATTTCCAAAAATACCCTTCTAGGCATAATTTGCAAGAAAGAGCCATCACAAGAATATAAAAACTTCAATTTAGTCCCTAAAAATTTATAAAAAAAAAAAAACTCCTAAAAAATATTATCTTTTATGAGAAGACCCAAGAGTAACAAAATTAGCAAAATTTGTAAAAAATTAAGATATAGATTAACTTTAAGATTTTATATATCCATAATTAACAATAGATTAAAATTTTCTGAGTTAAAAAATTACTTAGAATATACAAAACTTTGAAATTCCGCCGCCTCTGCGCACCCTGGTCTTGAAATGGTATCAGAGCCCTGTTACGAACCTAAAATAATGATGAACATAATAGATGAAGAAAGTATAATTGAAGAATTTTTGGATAAGATAGGAAAACATAAAAAAATCAAGTTATCCTTATTTACCTAAAAATAGTATAAATGAAAGTTTTGAAGATGTACACAAAAGATTAGAAAATTTAGAATATAATCTACAGATAGGAAATGCTCTTTTAAATAATAATCTTAAAGGAAAAGATAAAATTATAATTAATCCACCTTTAGATTTTAGGATAACACAAAAAGATGAAAATAAAGGAAAAAAATCAAGAGATAAATCAATATATGATTACATAAGTTGAAGAATTAGAGCAAAAATTCTTAGAATCTACTGGGGAAGAATATAATGAATATAAAAAACAATTAGAAGAATTAACTGATAGAATGGAAAATACAAAAATGAACACTAATCCATCATCCAGCTTTAAAAAAGAAGACTTTAGTAGTGATGAAAAATATGAAAAATGGCAACCTCATCATCCAATACCTAATAGGGATGACCTTAACCAATATAGGAAAACACAAAAGAAGTATACTGGAAATATAGGAAAACAATCTGTAAAAGAAATAAGTCCTATGAAATCTTATAATGAACCAATTCACACAACAGGAATATGGTTAGATCTTGATTGTGTAGATAAAGATAAAGTTATAGATATATGGGTAGAAAGTACAGATTTAGTGATACAATTTAATAAATGAGAAACATATACAACATTTGGATTTATAGAACATACATTCAGAGGAATCGCATCTGAATGGTGGAGAAAATTACCAGAAGAATAAAGTATGGAGAAGATACAATTGAAGTATTAGATAATAGAAATGCTTTAAATGATCAAAATATACAAGAAATATTGAAAAGACTTGAAAGAGCCTTAAGAACATAATTCTTAGGACATAGATTTAGTTCTGATGAAGAATTTAGAAAACAAGAAGAATATAATTCAGGAACAATAGCAATGGAAAATTTAAAAATATGTGATATGTGTGAATTAGATAGGTACACATGCAAATTTGAAGAAATATATTATGTATTGAACCAAGGAGATTACCAAGAAAATAAACCAATGTTAAGATCCTATTTTACAAAGTTACCATACCCCTGGGGAATAAAGTTATTAAAAGAATATGAAAAAATATTACCAGTTGGAGAAGAAGAAAGTATAAAATTAGATAGTCTCGGAACTAGGATTGAATTCACAAAACGGATGATAAGCACTTGGTGTAGAGAAGCTCTAGAAAATAAGAAAGCATATAAGATAAGGAAAAATTCTTTGTGTTGTTACAAAGATTTAGGTCAAGTTGAACAATTTGGATGTTACAAAAAGAAATATAAACCTTATAAGAAATATAAAAGAAAATTCAAAAATTATAAAAGGTTTAAGAAAAGAAGTTTTAAACCAAATAAAAAATATTTTAAGAAAAGAAATTGGACTGTAATGCCCAAGCCAAAATATGTCAAAAAATGTAGATGTTTCATATGTAATGAAGAAGGACATATTGCTCCTCAATGTCCTAAAAAGAAATATAAACAGAATGTAAAAACACTTAGAATTTATGAAGAATTCAAAGATGATAGTGATATAGAACCAATTGAATATTTTGAAGATTTGAGTAGTGAATGTAGTAGTATTTATGAATTAGATACATCCTCATCAGAAAAAAATTCTGAAGAGATAGTCTATATGAATCAAGAAATACAACAAATAGACCAAGAAATAAAAATAGAAACAACTGAAGAAGTTGAAGATTCAGTAGAAGGTATAAAACAAGAAATTACCTTTGATATTAAAAAATACAAAGGAATAACCAAGCAGATACTAGATTTACAAGAAAAAGATGTATTTCATCAGGGATTCTTAGGTATACTACCAAGAGTAAATAAAATAATTGTAAGTATGAATTATAGAGAAATACCTATTTATATAGAAGATATAATGGGAAAAACAAGAATTCATATAATCACAAAAGAATGGGTAAAACAAAAACTATCTAAAATACCAGAGAATGTAAGAAGTAAATTGAAATGTATTGAAATAGGAGGAATACAAGTTATGGTAAAAGGATACTTTAGAGAAGGTATGAATATACCAATAGAAATATATTGCATGGACAATAGAATCTTACAAGATCCTGTAGATGCTCTATTAGGAACTATTGTAGGAAATCTAGTTTACCAAAAGATAATGTTCACAGTAAGATCAAATTATGCAGTGTCATTAATTGATGAAAATATATATCAAAGTTTCAATCTATATTATAGAATTGAAAATTTAAAAATGCCACAAAAAAGTAAAGCTATTAGTATAAGCATAAAATCAATTTTTGCTTTTAGTACTAGCCATCATAATAATTTAAGAAAAATAACTGATAACATTATCATACATAAAGAATTTAAAGAATTGGCTGAATATATACCTCATAGAAAATACCAAGAACATGAAGTAACCATACCAGAACAGATAATGTTTGATTTTCATAAACAAGCAAGATAAATCAATTCTGAAGGAAAATTGATAAGAAGAAATAGTATTAGTCTAGAAGGAGATAATCTTATTGCAAGATTCCCCTCCAGACAAAACTCTAAGACAAGTCAACTTAGAAAATTAAGTATTTCTGAACCAACAAGTTTACAATACTATATCAAAACTAGATATATTAATCAAGAAGGATACAAGAAGAATCTTCTTGTTCTTATAGATACTGGAGCAGATAAAAGTCGTGTAAATGCTAAATTTGTTAGCCATTTAGTAGACTTTGAATTACCCGAACCATATATGTTTAAGGATTATTTGGGAAATAATCTTGAAATAAAAAAATATGTAAAATTCCCTCTTATATTTGTGGGAGAAGATCAAAAAGAATTTACTAAAGAAATAATTCTATATAAAGATGAATTATATGGAGTTAATCGATCACCTATAATGTTAGGAATGAATTTCCTTGAAAAATTTAGTCCTTATAAAATTTGTCAAGGATATTTAAAAATAAAAGTTGATGATAATTCCATCATCATATCAAGAATAGATGAAAATATGAAATCATTGTTGTCATGGAAAGAGTAATAAGTACTAATCCCATGAGTCCATATATTGAAATAACACTCAATATAAGAAGTTACTGCAGAATTAAATTTCATGCATACTTAGATACATGAAGTACAATAAGTTTGTGCGTACCAAATGTACTACCATCTGAGTATTGGAAATATGATTCAAAAAAGGTTGTCACCGCTACAACAGCAGGTGAAAACAAGATAATATACAGCAAATATGCTACACAAGTACCTTTTCTTATATCATTTAGAGAAGTATTTGTTGATACAATATATATGTCAACAACAATTGGATGTGATATTTTATTAGGACAAAATTTCCTACTAAAATATGCACCATTTACACAATATATTGATAAATATATGTTCACAACTCCTTGTGCACATAAAATATTTACACCGAAAATCACCAAAGCTATTAGCATAGCATATAAAGAAATTAAATATCAGAGCTCCTCAACCCAGCGTGGTGGATGTTGGAGTACAGGAAAATTTAAACCAATTACAGTTTTGAAAATGACAACAGAAAATAAGTTAGAAAAATTGAAAAAAGAAATCTCTGAAACCTATTCTGAAAATCCATTAGAAAAATGGAACACGGATAAGGTAAAAGCAAAGATAGAATTAATTAATCCAGACACTATAGTAAGAGTTAAACCAATGAGATATAGTGTGGAAGACCAAAATGAATTTAAGGTCCAGATAAAAGAATTGCTAGAAGCCAAACTAATCAGGCCTAGTAAAAGCCCACATAGCAGCCTAGCCTTTATAGTTAGAAAACATAGCGAAATAAAAAGAGGAAAAGCCAGAATGGTGATTAATTATAAAAAACTAAATGAAGTTACTAAATTTGATGGATATTACTTGCCTAATAAGGACACTCATATTAAACAAGTACAGAATAAGAAGATATTTTCAAAATTTGATTGTAAGTCCGGGTTTTGGCAAGTCATACTTACAGAAGAAAGTAAACCATTAACTGCATTTAGCACCCCTAATCCTTTAGGACAATATGAATGGAATGTAATGCCATTTGGGTTGAAAAATGCACCACAAATATTTCAAAGAAGAATGATGAGGTAATCAAACCAATCACTCTTTTTTGTATTGTTTATGTTGATGATTTACTTATTCATTCAAATAATATAAATGAACATATTGAACATCTTGAGAAATTTTGTTATATTATGAAAAAGCATGGTATTACACTTTCTCAAAAGAAGGCTGAGATAGCCAAAACAGAAATAGAATTTCTTGGATTATACATAAAAGAAGGAGAATTGCAATTGCAATCTCATATTGGTGAAAAACTTTAAGAATTTCCTGAAAAAATCAAAGATAAAAAACAGTTACAAAGTTTCCTTGGTATATTGAATTATGCTGAAAGATTGAAAATTGTGCCAAACTAAAAAATTATTTTCTTCCAAAATTAAGGAAAAATGTAATATGGTCTTGGGAAGAACAAGATTGCAAGAATATAAGGAAAGTAAAAGAGGAATTGAAAGTTTTGCCTAAACTTGTAATTCCACAAGAAGAAGATTTCTTTATCCTTGAAACTGATGCTTCAGATAATTACTGGGGTGCAGTATTAAAGGTTAAAAAGAATCATAAAGAATATAACTGTGAAAAGAATTGTTCTTGTCCCGAGATACTTGCAGGATATACATCAGGAACATTCAAAGAAGTCGAAACAATGTATGAAACAAATAGAAAAGAACTCATTGCTGTTAAGCGAGAAGTACAAAAATATGAAGATTATTTATTGCCAAAGAAGTTCTTAATTAGAACTGATAATACTCAAGTTAAAGCATTCTTGAAAAATAATGTTGATCCATCTATTGCTAACAGATATATTATTAGAATTCAAATTTGGTTTTCTTATTTCAAATTTGATATTGAATATATAAAAGGAAAAACTAACTTTCTTTCTGATTATCTTAGCAGTGATGGAGCTAGAACAACTAAGGACGAAAGTCCAAATTCTTAAAATAAAAGTTTCCTACTTGGAAGCACAAATGCAAAATATCTAAGATAGCCTTCGAGGCAAAAATATAGCCCTTGAGGCAGAAGTAACTTGTACCAAGTCTAGTATCCCTTCACCGGGACTTGTGAATACTAGCGCTCTTCTCGAGGATAAAGGGAAAGACAAGAAAACAATAGGAACCCCTTCACAGGGAATACTCAAACCTATTGTTGGTAAAGAAGATATAAAAACCCCTATCAGGGATTTACAAGATATCAAAATTAGCGATGGTAGCTCTTCATCAAGCCAGAAATTACCAAAGCTAACTATTGAAACTATTGACCCAAAAGATGTTGTCAAGATATGCCATGGAATGAAGATACCCAAAAAGAATAACTATGAAGAAGTAATATTCTTTCTTGTTATTTTTAATATTTTATCTGATTGGTATCTTGAAATAGGAAAGTGGATGAGAACTCTCCACTATGGAAAATACAACAAGATAAACTTTTATCCAGAAACACCAGCCAACTGGGTAAGAAATTGCTTTGAAATAGGAAATATACTCTGTATATATCCTAGCAAGGACCTCAAAGAGATAGCTCAACTCCCGGCAGATGTCAGGAAAGCAATTAAGAGATATACAGAGGTTGTTAAAAGTACAAATATATATATCAGGTTCCACTCGGCACTAATGGAATGGGATCCTATTCTTGAATATATGCAGCCATCGTTCCATGTTATAAAATTGGGACTCACGAACCAACATTTTTTACCAACCAGTCAAAAGGTTGTAAAAAATGGATATCAAGATATCATTAATATGATGCCCTACAGAAGAGCAAAAGGGTATAAAGAAATATTCGAACATGTAACTCAGTTAATTACTGAGAAAGAAAATATATGGATCTATCCATCTGAAGAATATATAATTTATTCTAATGCAAGGGTTCCTACAAAAGACGAAGACTTGTATCTCCTTGACAATTTACTCTCCACCATAATTTCAAATCAAGTTAATGGATCAGAAGATATGTCCAAAGAACTGTGCAAAATACTCTGGGATTACAGTGATCATCATTGCGAGCACTGTGTTGTAGAAGATATGAGCCAAGGAGCATCCCTCAACAGTGAAGAATTCCCTACTGAATTCTTTGAATCAAGAATGGAAAAATGATGGAGGACAAGAAAGTGACCCTTTATCACTACTTTAATAATTCACTTTATTAAAGAAAAACTGTGGTCACTAAAAGACAGAAGATATTGGAGAAATGTCATAATCCAACTCAAGAGATAATATTCCACACAAGATATTGATGGACACATGTGATCAACACAAGGTAGTAGAAGACACCCGTGACCAACACAAGATAGTGGGAGAAATGATTTTTACTACCTAACAAAAGAAAGTGGAAAGACAGCTGTAAAGATAAGATTCCTTATCACTAAAGGAATGCCTCAAAGACCTCTATATAAGGAGAAGAAGTCCAGGATTGAAGACATCTCGAAATATCTTGAAGAAAAAACACATCTCAAATTCTCTTCTCTGTATACACCACTTGTATTCAGAAATATTGTTAGATAACTTGAAGATAGCAAAGCTTGTAATAAGGTAATCACTTATGGAGTTCTAAACTTCATAAGGTGAGTACCAAAGGTATGTAAATATAGTGTGTAAGCATGTACTGTTTCAGTTTATGAATATAAAGATGAAGTTTGTTATGTTCAACAAAGCTTTCATAAAAGGATTTCGTTAAATTTCTCATGATTCCTCGGCAGTACAGATAGAGATTTTAAAAGATTTTCAAAACATTGTTTTGAATGGATGTTAGCCATGCCAAAATACCCGTCTTGGATTAATGTTTTGGGGGAAAAAGGCAGATTTCTAACAAAATTGTAGCACCTTGTGTGTGAGTTTATCTTTTAAAATTTCGTTCCAAGTAAGAACTCGTTTCTGAAAAGAGTTTGGATAGAGTGAAAACAAAGACTCTGAATACTGTGAGATAGCGTCTGTGGAAACACGGCTAGTTCTTTAGAATGAGAAATGCAACCTTAATTGAAAAGCCTTTTGCGGAAGCAGTTGTGGACCCAAACGATTTCAAAACATTTTAAACATTCGTCTGATTTGGAAGATTGATTAAGTACATGCAAAACAACTATAAAGACATACTGGAGGGAAAGCCTGATTATTTCCATTGATTACTGTAAGTCATTTACATGTTTTTATATGCTTACCTTTACATGTTTATGCTTTAATTATTATGAACACTTCACAAGCATCCACATCTAATGATGATGGCCTTAAGTTATATTTAAATAGTGTAGATATCTCGTTTTTATTAAGATTAGTTAAGAAATCTGAAAAAGTATTTCCTGCTGGCCAAGAAAAACTTGAAAGTATATATCTTGATATAAATTATGCTTGTAAACATAATATAGAATTTGATCCTGTAGAAACTAGTAGAGAAATAAAAAAGGTAGAAGATGTCATAAATGAATATAAAAATATAGAAAAAGAAGTTTCAGAACGAATTGTCATTGGCTATATAACTAAAAAAGATCAGCCAACAGCCTTTGAAAAACTAATAAAATATAGAGAGTTTTTAGGAAATATTGAAAAGTTTAAGAAAATATTATATACTCCTGATTAAGCTTATGAACCACGAAGAAAGAGAAAATTTAGAAAGATTTAGGAGAATCCAAGATAATACTAGTGAGTTTAGATCTAGAGAAGTTAGAATACTTCTTGAAGAACTTAGAAGAGAAGAGAATCAAGAAAAGTGAGACAAAATAAGATCAACTATAAAATATCATCAATTTGAGCAACAACAATATTTGATTTGGTTACAAGAAAATACTGAATTAAGATTCCCAGGTTTAGTTCTAAGAACTTATGACCCAAATAGAAATATAGAAGGAAATAATCCTGAAAGACCTAACAGCTAAAAAATATAGGACATATCTTGCAATTTATTTCATTAAGGGTAAAATAGTAATCTAAAAGAATCAATTTTATATTATTAAAAATCTTTGTGAGTATCTGTAAGATATCTGTGAACCAGTTGTCTGTAAGTGTAGCATGGTCCTTATTCTTCAGTGCGATGCCGTTTCTGATGTGCCTGCCATCATGGGCTAGAACCAATGAGATGATTCCACGTGGAGCAGGAGAGAGAGAGAGAGGACCTAGAAGGTGCATTTACCAATTTTCTCTTAAGGGTGACTTGTCCAAATAGTCACCGAACTTTACATCATGCTTCTAAGAGGTCACTGACCTTTCAAAATCACTCAAATCATCACTGAGCTTTAAAAATCATATCATTCATTACTGAATTTTGCAAAAGGTTTCCCAAGGGTCACTAATTCAGTGATTTCTTAGGAAACATTTTTCAAAATTTAGTGATCCCGTAGAAACCTTTTGCAAAATTTATTAAAAAATCGGGTGATTTTGAAAGTTCGGTGTTCACTTTGGTGATTTTTAAAGTTTAATTACCCTTTAAAAGTATTACTTAAAGTTCAGTGTCAATTTGAACAATTCACTCTTTTTCTTGACTAAGCGATGGGACCAGTTAAGGGGTGAACCGGTGGTGGTGATGACGACATTGCTTCAGAAAGTCAAAAGGAAGTAATGAGCCGTTGGATTAGAGAATCGGTAGAGGGTGGAGCCCTTGGTGCCAGTGTGAAAGATTTTGATTTTTGAGTAACCCATTTGATAAAATACTATTTGAAAAGTATAATTATTTTTTATATTCACAAAATTTGCCTTTGGGAATTCAAACTATATTTAGATTTCCAAACTTTCATTTCTAGTATATGTTTTTTCGTTAAAAAACTGTTAAATGCTGACATCTGCGTAAATGTTTTAAGAGTATTTTCGAATGCGTAAGGTAATCTTGTTGGTTTGGGGGAAAATGGAGTTGAGAAATGAATAATAATTAAAAATAAAAAATAAAGAAGTCAAATTCTTTTAAGAAAAGAGAGTTATAAGATCAACATGGCAAAAAATAAAGGATAATTAATTTTAAAGAAAAGAAACGTAATTAATTTCGACCTTTTCATTTCAAGCAAAACAAGCTCAATTATCGAGTGAACAATAAAATAAAAAAATATATAAAAGGATAATTAATTTTAATTTTCAATTTCAAGTTGCAATATAATCAAACAATTCAAAAAATAAAGAAGTATTGTTAATTTCTTACCCACCTGCATTACCTTTGGTGAAAATTGAAATTTAGATTTTAATTTAATTTAAAGTTAATAATTAATTTTAATCACATATATATTTTTTTTAGACCACAACTTTTCAACCACAAATTTATTTAACTTTTATTAAAATTTACTAAATTTTAGTCCCTACCAAACGTGGACTTAAAGCTATTCCTTTGAAACACACACAATAATAATAATAATAATAATAATAATAATTAAAAAAAAAACTAGTTAGGTCGGGTCAGTCAAGGGTCTAGTATGAATACCAATAAATCCAAAACATAAAATGAATTACTTTAATTAGTTATTATTTGCTACTTCTCAAAATCTGCTGAGAATGTATTTTGGAATAGTAAAAAGTTGGAAAAAAATTCAATTTACATGTAAAATTATTTTATAGAAGAATGTGTGATAGAAAATGAGTGTTAAAAAAATTAGTTTTTTATAAAAATGAAGTTCAAACATGGACTACATGTTCTTTAGTAATTACTTTTTAGCTGTGTAAATTGTTTGACAATCAGAAATTGGACTCAAATAAATCTCAAACAAAAGTGTCACATTTTATAGACAATTTAATTCAAATCATAACTGAATTTTTTTAATATTTCCCCTTACATGTCATTAATAATTTACTATGATGATTGAGGAAAAGGATTAGCCATCTGTTTTATATATATATATATATATTATAAAATCTACAAATATAGATCTAGATAATACTTGGGGATGGTAGTTGTGATCGGATTAAAATATTCACATTTATCATCCCCTTTAAATAATAAATTACTTTTTATTTTAATTTAAAAAAATAAAAGAAAAAGATTGGATGCAAAAACCCTGTTTCCCATCCTTGCTCCTTTTATCAATCGGAGGGGATTCCCTGCTCCGTTCGAGCCGGGACGTTCCAAATGTGTGTGTGTGTGTGTGTATATTGGTCAATGGAGGGAATAGTAACTTTCCCTTTTTTTTTTTATTGGTCAATACAATATATTAAATAAATAATTTACTATTTTTTAAGGGGACAAAAAGTTGTCTTTGACTTTAGAGTTACTTTTACTTTTATAAAAGTAATATTTTTACTTAAAAATTATAAATGTGAAATAAATTTCTGCAATGCACATGTATATAAATGTGTGCAGATTTTTGCAATAGAATACTGGGCTTCTACTGCCCTCTTCTTCATGCTGGGCAGTGCAATTTGGCTGCATCATCCCCAACACGGCAATGGTTTCGCAAGCCAAAATTCCCAGCCTCTCTTATATTTGGTGGTTTGACCATTGATACGGATAATAATAACTACATATTAACACTATTCAAAGGCAATCATCTAGCATATGGCGTCGATTTTTCCAGGCCACATTCCAACTGGGAGGTTTTCAAATGGAAAACTCGTACCTGATACCTTAACATCCATGTTAGGCATTGTTACCGGCCATCTACGAAGACCCCTCCCCAGGCCTTTATAGCCAAACGAGGCCAAGCCTCGTTTGGGAGGATATCGCAATGATGAGAATCTGTGTGATTGATTGATGTGACCCTTGCATAAAGCAACTCTTGTCTTGTCTTGTCAATGTAAGAGTATTTAATTGAGTATATAGATATAGGGGAGATGACTTGATGGCTAAGATGTGATGCTCTGGCCGGGGAGATGAGGCCACGTGTACATCGATCCGACGATTACCATCCCATGTGTAACACTATAAATACTCCAACCATGTAATAAAAGAGAAGGATGCCACTTTGAATACAAAATATACCTAATATCTTTGAATATACAAAAAGCAAGATACATGAAATACAAAGACTAATCAGGTTTCTCGTAATCGGATTCTTAAACGATCACGTTACATTTTTCTTGCCGGAGCCTGAATGGAAACATTACGTGCGGCGAGTCCCTTCTACGAAAGAATTCGAGAGTCCTTTTGAATATTCTTCGGTACACATATGCTGATCGAGGCTTGCACGTGCATGTGTGGGTCCGGCTTCTGTTGACAACATTTTTTGGGGTCAACAGATTGGCGCCATCTGTGGGAAGCGAACACTAAAAACCACGAGCAATCCCGTGGAAAAAGCTTTCTTCAAAAGGTATTGATCGGCATCCCCCTTTAAGTAGGATTTGTTCTTGAAAAAAGAGCAAGAGGAAGCCCCCAGAGTTGTTTCAAGGGATATGAGTTCAAATGAGGAAGCTCCTCCCAGGCGAAATAGGGAAACCGAAACTGAGGCCCCAACGGTCCGACGCCGACCCCACCACCACCACAGGCGAGGTGGTAGGAGGTTGACAGCCCAGTTAACTAGAGAAATGGCGACCATGGCAGCTCATATGAGGAGCATTACCAGCCAGAACTTGGCAATGCAAGAATTGTTGATGCACATGCATGGTCAGGGAGGCCCCCTGCCTTCCCCTTATGTTCCCCAGGAACAATACAGACCTGACGAGGGACCAAGTCAGAGGACTGGCCCTCCTAGGCACCCGAGAGAAGGAAGCCCAATGGAAAGGGTCGTGGGAGTCGACGTTTCTTCCAACTACACTTCTGACCGACCCACCGAGACCCGTTCGACATGGGGAATGACTATCCTACTGAATACGAATCAGAACCGAGGCCCCAGAGGTCTGCCAGTGTGTTCGATAGACTAAGCCCAGCACCCAGGCATAGGCAACGCCCCCCCACCTCCTGAGACTTGGCAGTCGGAGGAAAGGCAAGAAGATGCCCCCCGCGCTGTACCACCTCGTCGTGGACACCTTAGGGAAGAAGAGGCCGGATACCAGGCAGAACCTTTTGGGCAGGAAATGCGAGCTCCAAGAAATAGACCATCGCCCCCACCTCCCGAGGCCTGGCAGCCTGAGGAAAGGCAGGAAAATGCCCCCCGCTGTACCGCCTCGCCGTGGACACAGGAGGGAAGAGGAGGCTGGTAACCAGGCTAGACTGCCCCCACAACCACCTAGGTATGGAGCAGAAGCTGATTATGATTCAGACGGTCCACAGAGATCCTGTGATTTGGATGACGACGACGACAACTTGCTATTTTCGAGAGAGTTAAGGAACGCCCAGGCTCCAAGCCACTATGTGATGCCTAAAATACCAAAGTATGATGGGAGAGGCGATCCAGCGAAGCACTTGAACAGTTATAAGAGGCACATGAGCCTACGAGGTGCTACCCCAGCTGTGAAGTGTAGAGCCTTCCACCTAACTTTGAGTGGAGCTGCAGAAATTTGGTATAGTAGGCTACCGTCAGGGAGCATTCGAAGCTGGCCAGAATTCAAAACCACCTTCCTAAAGAGATTCGCTGTAAGCAAAGAAGGTGAGGCCATATCCAGCGCCTCCAAGACATAAGACAACAACCCGGGGAAACTCTGAAAAGTTTTTTATCCCGTTTTACGGACGAAATGACCTGCTGCGTCCAAGTCACAGATCGCGAGGCTCTATCCGCCCTAAGAGGAGGCCTAAACATGAACACGTTGTTTTGGAGGGATGTACAGAATCAAGATCCCGCTACTTACGATGCACTGTTGGAAATGATGCGGCGGGAAATCATCAATGAAGAACTAATAGAACACAGGAATAGGGCAAGCAGAGGCCTACAGCCTCAACAAAGACAGCGTGGGAGGGGTCCAACCTCCCATTTGATGGATCAGCAATGGAGCCAACCCAGTGTTGAAGTTTCCCATGGCTCAGGTCAAGCGATCGCCGCAGCCACCTTAAATGCTGTACCCACTTTGGCTTATGAGGATGTACCAGCCACTTGCACCCAGGCAAACCCGTCAACAGAACAGGCCCCCCGTCGAGGACGAGGCCGGGGAAGAAGTTCAAACCAGGGAAGAACTAACTCCCAGGGGTATTGCACATATCACCGTTCTTACAGCCACGCCACTGAGGACTGTAGAGACATAGCCCTACATCCTAGAAACCCAAGTCCCAGGAATAACAACCGGAATACTTCCAGGCCCAGGAGCAGGCCCCCTCCCAGGCGAGATCAACGGCCTGGGGGAGATGAGGCCCCTTCCCGTCATAGGGAAGCATCTCCTCGTGGAAGAGAACAGGAAAGGGATAGGGGCTCGGGGGAGCATCAGCGAAGAGGTCACCGAAGCAGATTAGAGGACGTCCCAATCCATGAGATCGACACAATTTTCGGAGGCCCATATGTAGGAGGAGAAACCCGAAACTCACAGAGGAATTATATTCGAGAAGCAATGGGCCCTCCATTGACCAGTTATATTGTGGGCAACGGCTCTCGAAGGAATCAATCACATCCCATTGTATTCACGCATGAAGATTCGAAGGGTATTCATTACCCCCATCGCCATGCCTTAGTCGTAAGGGCCGTAATAGCGAAGAACGGATTGAGAAGGATGCTGGTAGACAACGGCAGTTCGGTGAACATTCTTTTCGGATCCACCTTTGATAAGATGATTTTGGATCACGAACTGACCCCCACCAGCACACCTCTGTTTGGTTTCACTGGAGACAGTATCATACCCAGAGGCAAGATTACCATCGCTGTGGAGATGGGAGAACCCCCCTTGTCGATAATGAACTTCATGGAATTTTTAGTAGTAGACAGCAGATCTGCCTATCACGGGGTATTGGGAAGGCCTGCGTTGAAGGACTTGGGAGCGATCACCTCCATTCACCATTTGTGTATGAAGTTTTTAACTGATAAGGGGGTGGCAACGGTAAAGGGAGACCAAAGAGGAGCTAGGGAGTGTTACCTTAATTCTATAAGGAAAGCTGAGCCTAGGGATATGAATATGGTAACAGGCGCCTGTAGCCTTGAATTGCCAACACTTGATGAACTTGATCCGCGAATTACTGAAATTGATCCCCAGGCGGCTCCCATGGAAGAACTAGAGAGTTTCCCTATCGATCCAAAAGATCTCACCAAGCAGTTACAGGTTGGTAAAAGTCTTGCCCCAAGATTTAAGGAGGAACTTCAAGAATTTTTGTGCAAGAACCATGATGTCTTTGCTTGGAGGCATGGGGACATGGTGGGCATCGACCCTGGAGTCAGTTGCCATCACTTGAAAATAGATCCTAAAGTTGCCCCGCATAGACAGAAGAGGCGAGCCTTGAACCCGGAAAGATATGAGGCCTTGAAAGAGGAAGTTCAAAGGTTGATCAATAATGGCTTCATCAGGGAGGCCCTCTACCCAAAGTGGATATCCAACCCAGTCCTGGTAAAGAAGCATAATGGGAAGTGGAGAGTATGCATTGATTTTTCTGATCTTAACAAAGCGTGCCCAAAAGATAGTTTTCCACTCCCTAGAATTGATCAACTAGTAGACTCCACCGCTGGGCACGAGTCCCTAAGCTTCATGGATGCTTATTCTGGCTACAATCAAATTCCCATGTACCCAGGGGACGAAGAGCACACCTCGTTCTTCACAGATCGAGGCCTCTACTGTTATAAAATGATGCCTTTTGGGTTAAAGAATGTCGGAGCAACGTATCAGAGGCTGGTAAATAAGATGTTTGCGGACTTGATCGGTAGCACTATGGAAGTTTATGTGGACGACATGTTAATCAAAAGCTTGAAAGTAGAAGAGCACATAACCCACCTCAGCGGAGTGATAAGTGTATTTTATACACTTATTTAGGCTCCAAAATAATGACATTTTGTCGTTCTTCTAATGAGATTATAGCCTAATTGATGATATAATATGTTATTAGGTGAAACTAGATGGAAGATGAAGAATTGGAGAAAAGAATACAAAATTGGCGAAAAAGAGGCAAGATCCAAAGTTTGGGGACTGAAGTGAAAATGCTCAAAAGTTGTGTAGAACCTCACGATGAAGATTCGAGAGTACTAGGATTCAATTGGATAAAGGAAGACGTCAAATGGATAAAATATCGTTAAAATATGATCACACATCAATTTAGGATTGAAAGAGTTATGCATCGGTTTTTAGACTCATGTTGTGATCCATATTTGACAAAGCAAACGATCTAATTTGAAGACGACTTCTGAAGAACAGTTGTAGCCCTTTGAGTTAGCTTTCCAACGCATCTTGAATTACCTCAATCGGATATCGACAGAAAAAGTTATGATAAAAATACTGAAGAGGACGCAGAATGACAGCAAGCAACGCTAGCGCCCAAGCGCTACCTACCTAGCGCTCAGGCGCCTGAATGCTGAAAACAGATTTTCATAAGCGCTGTCCCATAGCACTCAAGCGCCGCTGCTGCATAGATTTTAGGTTTTTTATTGTTTGGGCCGCGAAAACTCCACAAAAAGACTCCAACTTGGCCAAGAACGTATATGAAAGTATAAATAAACCTAGGGACACATTGAAAAGGGGGTTCCCACACATTGAAAAGAGGGTTCCACACTTTGTAACATTAAGAGAAAAACACAAGATCGAAGAGGAAGGATTCAAGTTCAAAGCAAGGATTGGAAGTGGAAGAAGATCTTGGTGCAAGAGCTAATTCTTTTCCATCTTTTTATCATTTAAATCCGGTGATGTATTCGAATTTAGTTATTTATTTCATTGTTTTGATTATGAGTAGCTAAATTCATTATTAGGGCAAATAATATAATCTATTGAGACCCTTAGTTCTTTAATCCATGAATTCTGAGTTTTATTCTTCCATGTGTTGATTTTATTATGATTGCAATGCATTGAATTACCTGATCAATAATTTGATGATCTATTGAGTTTCTTACGAATCGAGAGGTGAGTTTGAGACTTAGAACGTGTAATAAAATCCGGTAACGAGGTATAACGTGTAGAGATACATATACTAAGTGCTGCGGTTGTTATATGAATTCCTAGTGCCATAACTCGTTTAACTAAGGGTAATTCGCATAGAGATATGGAATTGAATTAGTTAAATAGGCTCAATGAGAACTCGAGAGGGGTAAATTGAATACCGTAGGAGAATTCGACCGAACACTACGTTAGGCTAGAACCTTGAATTGGGAATTAAGGTGATCATTAGATGAAGTTATTTTGCCCTAATACATCTTGCATACATGAATCTTTGATCCATTTGTGTTTGTTATTTCATCATAATTTTCATTTGTTTTATGCATTTAATTCATTTAAGAAAACCAATCTTCCCAACTTTCACAATTCTTTATTTGATTTACTTCCATCAAATAGGAGTTAGAAAAAGTAAACTAAGTCTAAAGTATAGTCCTCGTGGGAACGATAATCCGGACTCTTAGGTCCACTATATTACTTGTTACGATATCGTACACTTGCGATATAAAAATACGCAACACGGAGCCTTTGATATCTTACGTAAATATCGCATGAAGTTGAATCCCCTGAAGTGCGCATTCGGAGTAGCTTCGGGCAAGTTCCTGGGATACATGGTCCATCAACGAGGAATTGAGGCCAACCCTGAGAAGATCCGAGCGTTAATTGAGATGAAGTCTCCTCAGAAACCCAAAGAAGTGCAAAGCTTAACGGGCCGAGTAGCCACTCTCAGTCGCTTCATTTCGAAGGCCACAGATAAATGCCTCCCATTCTTCAAGGTACTAAAGGGAGGTCAGAAATTCCAATGGAATGAAGAGTGTGAAAAGGCTCTCCAGGGATTGAAGGGGCACCTAGGACAAACCCTCCTCCTATCAAAACCCAAATTTGGAGAGGTCTTGCAGCTGTATTTAGTTGTTTCCCTCGATGCTATAAGTACCGTCCTGACAAAAGAAGAAAGATCAACCCAGTTGCCAGTCTATTACATCAGTAAGGCGTTGTTGCCCCCTGAGACTCGTTATCCAGACATGGAAAAGTTAGCCCTGGCATTGATTACTGCCTCCCGCAAGTTAAGGCCTTACTTCCAAGCTCACACTATACACGTGTTGACTAACTTCCCACTCAGGCAAGTTTTGCAAAAGCCAGACGCCTCGGGCAGGTTACTGAAGTGGGCAGTAGAGCTGAGCGAGTTTGAGGTCCTTTTTAAGGCTAGGGTCGCCATCAAAGGTCAGGCTTTGGCAGATTTCGTGGCTGAATTTACTAATGCGCCTATAATGGACGAGGCTGTAGCCCCCGCCGACCCTCCTTCATGGAACCTATATGTAGATGGATCAGCTGGTGAAACAGGCTTAGGGGCTGGCGTGGTTTTGGTAAGCCCTAAAGGTCACAAGTTGAATAGTGCCGTGCGATTTGGCTTTAAAGCGACCAACAACGCAGCAGAGTACGAGGCCCTTCTCGCTGGCTTAAGATTAGCTAAGGAAATGCAAGTGAAGAGGCTCCATGTCAACAACGACTCCCAGCTTGTGGTCGGACAAGTGAATGGCAATTTCACAGCCCGGGACAAGGCCATGGCTTCCTATCTCAAATTGGTGATGAGTTTTATTCCTTCCTTTGACAAATTCGAGTTAAGTCAAATCCCACGCGATGAAAATGCACATGCCGACGCTTTGTCTAAGCTTGCTAGCAGCAAGGATTCAGAATTGTTGACAGTGGTCCCAATTGAATACCTCACCAAACTATCCACTTCATCAGAAGCGATGATGTGGGTCGAAGGTACCCCTACTTGGATGCAGCCTCTCATATCCTACCTTAAGGATCAATCCCTGCCTAATGATAAGGAAGAGGCATATAGGATCAGAAGAAGGTCGGCCCGTTTCCTGCTGGTTGATGATGTCCTTTACAAGTGTGGATTCTCTGCGCCTCTTCTTCGGTGCGTCGGAGGGGAAAAGGCTAACTATATACTCTGGGAAATTCATGAGGGCGTTTGCGGCAACCACTCCGGAGGGTTGGCGTTAGCCAACAAAGCACTGAGGCAAGGATACTACTGGCCTACTTTGAAAAAAGATGCCCTCCAACTTGTCCGTAAGTGTGACAAGTGCCAACGTTTCTCCAGCGTACAGAGACAACCTTCCCAGGAGCTCACTGCGGTGTCCAGCCCCTGGCCCTTTAGCAAATGGGGTGTTGACCTCATTGGCCCCATGCCTAAGGGCAGAGGGAGCGCCAGTTTCGCCATAGTGGCCATAGATTATTTTACGAAATGGGTGGAAGCTGAACCTTTGGCGAAGATCACCGAGGCCAACACCTCCAAATTCTTGTGGAAAAATATCATTTGTCGCTTTGGTATCCCATATTCCATTGTCTCTGATAACGGGAAACAGTTTGACAACAAGAAGGTGAGAGACATGTGTGAAGAATTGGGAATCAAGAAACACTTCTCCTCCCCTCATCATCCCCAAGCTAATGGCCAAGTCGAAGCTGTGAACAAAACTATCAAGCATACTTTGAAAAAGAAACTAGACACGGCCAAGGGAGCTTGGGTGGATGAGCTGCCCCATGTACTTTGGGCAATACGGACTACCAGCAGAACTCCTACCGGAGAAACCCCTTTCTCTATGACTTATGGCGCCGAGGCCATGAGCCCTGTTGAGATAGGTTTGCCCTCTCCTCGGAGATTGAGCTTCAATGAGATATCCAATGAGGAGCTCAGAAGATGCGAACTCGATTTCCTTGAGGAAAAAAGGAGTGATTCTCAGCAAAGGCTTGCTGCCTACCAAAGGAAGATGACCCGGTACTACAATTCTAAAATGAAGAAGAAATCTTTCCGGATAAATGATCTGGTACTTCGCAGGGTTTTCCTATCCTCAAAGGAACCAGGAGTGGGTACCTTGGGACCCAACTGGGAAGGACCTTACCGTATTGAAAGAGAAATTAGGCCTGGCACCTATTGGATCAAAGACATGGATGGCAAGACTCAACCCCACCCATGGAACATCGAACATCTCAGAATGTATTATCAATGAAGAACCTCTGAATGTAATCCACCGCTGGAAGTGTTTTCCCAGCCTTTATAAATGAATAAAATTCTCGTTTCAAAAAATATGCCGTGTAAGCGAGCGTGGGAGCCTCGGAGGAAAGAGTGGAACCTTAAAAAGGCCACCCCGTTTGAACTCCGAGGCGTTTGACACAAGCCTCCTTTCGATGAGGCTGAACCTCGAAGGGAGAAGCCCCTGCTTGGATGAACCATCCACCAAGCCAGGAAGCGTGGGAGCCTCAGAGGAGAGAGTGGAACCTTAAAAAGGTCACCCCGTTTGAACTCCGAGGCGTTTGACACAAGCTTCCCTTCGATGAGGCTGAACATCGAAGGGAGAAGCCCCTGCTTGGATGAACCATCCACCAAGCCAGGAAGCGTGGGAGCCTCGGAGGAGAGAGTGGAACCTTAAAAAGGCCACCCCGTTTGAACTCCGAAGCGTTTGACACAAGCCTCCCTTCGATGAGGCTGAACATCGAAGGGAGAAGCCCATGCTTGCCACTAGGCCGGGAAGCGTGGGAGCCTCGAACGGGAGGTTGGAACCTCAAAGGAGGCCACCCCGTTTGAATTCTGAGGCGCACACCGCGTGTGCCCTTTCGATGAGGCTGAACGTCATAAGAAAAAAACATTTCAAAACTTTTGATAAGTGTCAACGTTTGGTTTTACTCCGGTTGGTTATTACTTTGATTGAGCCTTTTTATTTAATTGAAGTTTAAATGGTTATTACAAAACATGAAAGAATACAATACGGGCATAAAAGGAAGTACAATTTTCATTCATTTAAATGATCCATTACAAGGAGGCTAAACACCTTACAAAATTCATGACAATTTACAAGTAAGTTAAAGTTCAGTGGGCGCTGGAGGTGCCTCCACGGGTTAAGGGACTTCAGCTGGCATGTCATCAGAATCAAGTTCTTCGACTTCGCCATCCTCAACCGGAGTCTGGGGAACCTCGTCTTCAAGGAATTCCGCTTTAACCGCAGATATATCCAGCCCCGGGTGCGCCTCCTCTATCTTCTCAAAGACCTCCTGGTAGGCCACTCGGCTCCAATACATCCCGAAGCGACGGTACTCCTCAGTGAGGTGAAAATTAGCAATGTAGTTCCTCACTGCGATTTCACCTGCCTCGACGACATCCGCTTCGTACTTCTTCACCTCCGAGGCATACCACTGGATTTCCTTCTCCATGAATTTACTGGCGTCTCGAGCCCCAGCTAGCTCAAGGTCTGCCTTCTCTAGGGCCTCGGCAGTAACCTTTTGGTGGTTATCAGAAGTTTCCACCCTCTTTGTAAGAGCAGCCACCTCGCACTGGGCCTCATGGACTTCCTTCTTCATCGCCTCCACCTCGGCCAAGGCAGACTCCAGCTTCGCATCGTTTTCATCCTTCTGAACTCGGAGTTCAATATTCATGTCAGTTTTCTCCCCTAGTTCAGCTTGGACTTTGACTAGTTCGTCACGCGAGGCCCGGTTCCTTGATTGAATGTCTGACAGAACCGTCTGGCACTCCAAGGCCACGCCAAAAGCCCTGGCCGTCTGACTCACCAGGGTGGCAGTGAGGTCCACAGCATCGCACGTGGCAATGTAATTCTGCCACCTCTCCGTCCAAAATTTATTGAACCCCTCGGTGGCCCCCCTCATCTCGATGAGTGCGGGAGCAATCTTGTCCTCCCTGCCTCCCAGGAAGTTCCCAGACTTCCCGGGGGTCCTCTCAACTTTCTTCTTTGAGGCCTCAGCTGCCTCCGTCGCCTCCTTAATTATTTGGCGAGTCTGGTACCAGTGACGAATCGATCGAAGATTGCATCAGTTTCGGCCGTTTGGGCGCTTCTTTTCCCGTGTGGGAGACAGTAGTCCCGAAGCTGGTGGAGGACCCGCCTCCTGGGCCAAACCTTCTCTTTTTATGGTGGGCCTCTTCAGCCACACCCTTGCCCTTGGAGGCTGCTACCTGACCCTCCTTTCCAGCCTCCTTGGGAGCTCCCTCCTCAGCCTCCTTCTCATTCTTCTCTTTGCTGAGGCGGTCCAACTTGGACTTCACATGCTTCGCTCCAGAGGAGCCGGGCTTCAATGTTTTAACCCTTGCGGTGGAGGTGGCCCTCATTATGCTGGCCATATCAGGCAGGGCATACTCCTTTTTGGAAAATTTGTCTGTAAACATCAGAAAAGAGTTAGAGCAGATGGCAGTACCTACTAATTCATAAAAATCACCTAGTTAAATGGCGTCTTACCTTTGGGAGCCATCAGTCCGAAATCAATAAAGTATTTATCCTTCTCGATGAGGTGGTTAAAGCTTCGGAGCCTCGGGGATCGTCGGTATATGTCTTCAATGATACCCCACTCAGCCTCGGATAGTTCGTACCTCGAACTGCCGTCAGCAAGGCAAAAACAAAATATTAGAATTATGAGGCTATATATGAATTACAGTCAATCAAACCAACACTCACAGGCTTCGTAGTACTGGGTCGGCGCGGTACAGGCTGGGACAGCATCTCCCTCAAACCTCTGCCACCTCCCCGTTACCCAAAACCAGGACTCCTTCCACCCCTTTATGGAGGAAGGAAGTCCAACTACGAAGGGGGCATGGGAACCCCAAGGGGTGATATAGTACCACCCCTTAGAGTCCTCTTTCCCCACGACCCTGGCTTGGAAGAGGGTTTCGAATACATGAAAGGGCAAGTCCTCGCCTAAGGACACTTCCTTCCATAGGAAGTAGGTCCCGACGACTTGGCTCCACCCGTTTGGAAGGATTTGGGTGGGGGACAACATGAATGTCCTCAGCACCGCCCTAAAAAAGGGGTGCAGAGGCAGACGCACACCTGCCTTAAGCAAGTATTCGCTAAAGGCCACACAGTTTGGCCTCGGAAAACAGGCTCTTTCATGAGGGTCGGGGACTATTAATTCTACGTAGGGGGGATACGGTACAGCTCTCTAAGCTCGGCTAGTTTGGCGGAGGTGATGTTGGATTGAACCTTGGTTGCCCCCCACCCCACCTCGTAATCTATGGGCTCCTCGGCCATACTGTACCACTCTCCCGAGGCCCCTGATACCGACTCCTCGCCCCTCCTAGCCACTGTAACGGCCAAGGACCCCTCGACTAACATGAACCAAAAACGATAGAAAGAACTGCATAAATGGTATTGAAGGAAGGAAAGGCGACCGAAACAAGGAAATACCTAAAATGCAAGAAAAAAACTCGCCGGAAGACCGGAAAGCAAGAATACTTTGAGAGCTTTGGAAGAATGATTCGCGAAAGTAAAATGTGAGAATGGCAAGGTCCTGCCTTTTATATACTTATAATGGGCCTAGCCCTGGCCGTTGGATTATAAGCCCAGTTGATCTAAAGCGTCCACGATTGCATCATTCTAGGCCATGGATCCCAGACGATTCATACGCCAACGCCTCAGATTGATGCGTGTTCAGCACGAGCGCGTCTTCGCGCGTGAATGAATCTCCCAATACCACACGGCCTAATAATTACCCATGATGACGCCTTAAATGCGAACGGTTGTACGGTAATTGAAAGTCGTTTCGATGCCACAATTAGCATTGGGAATACGCAAAAGTGTCATGTCAAAGGCGCGAATCTCCAAAGGACTGCAGCTTAGCCTCGCCAGGACTGCAGCTTCGCCTCGCCAGGACTGCCGCTTTGCCTCGTCAAAAGGACTTCAGCCTCGCCAGTTCTAATATGAACTCGCCTCGTCAAAAGGACTTCAGCCTCACCAGTTCTAATATGAACTCGCCTCGGCCTTAAACGATCTCCGGCGTTCGAGGCAACCTTCCTAACTGTTGTACTCTACGATTTCTAACTTCATAGCTGAAAGTCCACATCTGACATAAATGATTACACATGGACTTGGGGGACTATTGTTACCGGCCATCTACGAAGACCCCTCCCCAGGCCTTTATAGCCAAACGAGGCCCAAGCCTCGTTTGGGAGGATATCGCAATGATGAGAATCTGTGTGATTGATTGATGTGACCCTTGCATAAAGCAACTCTTGTCTTGTCTTGTCAATGTAAGAGTATTTAATTGAGTATGTAGATATAGGGGAGAGGACTTGATGGCTAAGATGTGATGCTCTGGCCGGGGAGATGAGGCCACGTGTACATCGATCCGACGATCACCATCCCAAGTGTAACACTATAAATACTCCAACCATGTAATAAAAGAGAAGGATGCCACTTTGAATACAAAATATACCTAATATCTTTGAATATACAAAAAGCAAGATACATGAAATACAAAGACTAATCAGGTTTCTCGTAATCGGATTCTTAAACGATCACGTTACATTTTTCTTGCCGGAGCCTGAACGGAAACATTACGTGCGGCGGGTCCCTTCTACGAAAGAATTCGAGAGTCCTTTTGAATATTCTTCGGTACACATATGCTGATCGAGGCTTGCACTTGCATGTGTGGGTCCGGCTCCTGTTGACAACATTTTTTGGGGTCAACAGGCATCAAGGAAACTGTCCCTCCATTCCTGCAGCCAAACATATCAGATGCTGAACTACTTACTGGAGACAGCTTTGCGTCAGCAGGATTGGGATATGATGAGCTTACAGCAGCTATTTCTCTTGTGATCCCATGTCAAAGCAGCCAGGATTGTTTTAAGGATTATATGCAGAGGCTTGAGAGAATTGATGGTGAAACAGATGGTCAAAGAGTAGTTGCTAATGCTTTGGTTATTGTTAGTGCTGGACCTAATGAATTCGTTTTTAACTACTATGACATCCATAAGGAGGCTTTAATTCGACATCACACAGCCTGTTAAATAAGCTGCAAAACTTTGTTAAGGTCCAATCTCTCTCTTTCTCTCACACAAATTCACATGTTATACTATACTGTCCAAAGCCTGGGATAAATATGTTCTCACAACAGTATTTTTATCTCAAACTACTTCTGCCATGTCTTGTGGTGCCATACTCGAGGTTTCTTCGTGCATGTGATTATGTTTCTTTTTGCAGTGCGTGTCAACAACAGACATATGGCTAAAAAATTGGTAAAAGTTGGTGGATCCTAAAGATTATGTGGATAAAAATAGAGTTTAATCAACTTATACGCTTTGCCGAACATCCACTTAGTCTCAACAACTCCAAATCCTCAGCTGGCAGCCTTGCCGAAGGCTGATCCTCTTCCCTTCACTCTCCTTTACCTAATATGAACCTTGAGCAATCAAAACCTTCCCTTGAGAGCTAGGTATTTAATTTATAAAACCACCTCCCCACTTAGCTCTACATCAGGCCCTTCTTTTATAAATACTAAGGGTCAGTTTGGCAGTACTTTTGCTTCTTGTAGAAGAGTTTCCTCCTTAGGAAGTTACCTTAAAATAGTTTCTTCTAAAAACTCTTTTAGCAAGACAAAGTACTTTCATAAAATTATCCAGTGGGTTCAAAAATAGCTTCTCAGTCTCAAAAGCCTTGCCAAATGGACCCTAAATGTAGGGGCATTAACTAACATAATGTCTGTGGTTTACTAATTCACAAGTTCCAAGAATAGCCGAAGCTACGCCTAATCATTCCCATTTTTTTTTTCATACATCCAATTGTCCGAGAGGCTATTGCTCTGGTCTGATCCTTTGTAAACCATAAAAAGATTTAATAAATAGCAAAATTTATACCGTCTTTCACCTTAATTTGAAGGTGCAAGAACTGTATAAATCTTGGGTGCCATAGGATAATTGTATCACGGCTTCGTCGAATAGTTTGTCTTCCAATCCAAGTCACTGCCAATCTCCAATTCTGATAAGCTGCATAAACAAGGAGAATTCAGATGCCCTGTCTTACATTAACAGGTTAGAAAAGCTGCTTCCACAAATACAGCAAGAACTTTCAGGGAGCAAAAATCCTCGATGCTATGCAGAAATATACACTATACTTACAGATATGATTGATTGCTCTCAAATATATGGTAAACCTTCAAGATCTGCTCATCTCTGTTCATCCAATATTTCGTATAGGATGCATTATTGATTTTTCCTTCCTTTCAATCCGAACTGCTTCAGCAGATTATTGTCAAAGTATTAATATCTTTTGAGGAGAGCTCGGATCCTCTTGATTTAACCCGAGGCACCTGAAGGTGGCCCAGAAGAGATAGACTCATTCTTCAAGTGAACTTTACCTCAAGGTCCTTTTTGTTCGAATAACACTTTTTTCGCTAAAGCTTTCATGACAAGTTGTTGATAATGTTTAAACACTTCATTTGTTGAAATGCTAATATGTTCATTATGCGGTACAGATTTTGTGGAAGACAGAAAATAGTGCTATGGAACTGGACTACTGGAAGCCGGTCCTCTCTATACTCACCCAACTCCAGTTTGTGCAAACCATACCCAGTACTTATTCTGGGATAGCATTCATCCTGGTGAATCAACATAGATACCTTCCTCAGCATTTAGATATACTGAGGGGTCTTGACCGTCTACATAAAGTGTGCACTGAGGGGTCTTGACCGTCTACTATAATGTATTATAAGAGATTTGGGAGACTCGCTTCCGAGCTGATGGGACTTTGGCCTGTGTGCGGGGGTGCTTAACAGTCTATGCACACATGATCAGATTACACATAACCATATATGCTCAGAGGGTAAATTTTTTGTGAGATTTTCATGCATATTGTGACGTGATTAGATTACAAATTTTTTTAGTACTCATTTCAGCTGGATGACTTTATTTATGATTATAAGATGACATTATTTACGAGAATTGAAGTGATTTACATACTCTGATTTCATTTTATTGCAGACTATTTTAAACGACTTTATGAAAATGCCTGACGAGCAAAAGAGGAAGGGCCATTCCAGAGTATTGAAATATTTGCGATATTGGTCCATATTATTTTCATCATAGAATGTGTCTTGCTGGTTATCTCTGGACTTCCTGCTCTCTGTGCATAGTTCTCTGTCGAGTTTCTTGAAATCTAACGAGTCTCTGAAATAAGAATGCTGAATTATGGAATCCAAGTTTTTGTTCATTCCTGGTGAGTTTCAGATGTATGTGAGAAACTGTCCGGATTGATTGCCATTCCAGGCAGTTTACCTTGTGGGAGCACTGCAGTATTCTAATCTGTCAGAATCATGTTTTTTCCACTAGTTTTGTTTAAACTAATAGCATTTTATATCATCTTTTGAATCCTCTAAATTCAGTTTGTTGCTAGCTGTCCTCATGGTTATGCACAAAATGCTTTTGGAGGGTATGAGATGGCGAAGGAGCAACATGGTTATGGAAATATTGGTGGTATATAAGGATGTCCTAGTTCTGGTTATGCAGGGGGTGAAATTGTAATGGAAATATTGGTGGTATGTAAGGATTTCCTGGTTCTGGTTATGCAGGCGGTGAAATGGTGTGGAGAGTGACGAGAAAGTGGATAGAAATAGAGAACTTTGTTTGTCCACATGGATTAGTCTGGTAGTATTCTCCTTGGCAGAATCAAGTATTGCTGCCTCTCAAACACCTTAGTAACTATAGGTGCTTAGAATTTCTCTCTTCTAACTTATCACCCTGGAAATCTCATGCTGTTTGCTCCAACTCTGGCAGAAGAAAAGGATTTCTAAGCCAAGACTTAAAAAAAAAACTTATTATGCTTAAAACTAGGACAAATCTTCTATGACCGAATACCACCTTGGTATTGAATTTTTCTGATTATCAGCGAAGAGGCATCACATTTTGGATACGAACAAAGGACTTTAGTCCAGTAGAAATGAGTCTTCCTTAAATCAGTATAGTACTGCTATAACAATTGCCAATTCTATCACAAATGCGTCTTCCTTAAATCAATACATTACAATCCAATCTAGTCCAGCCTACCAGACATACCATTGAAACATAATGGCAACCAAATTGACCTGTCAAGTGTTCACATGTTCTATGACAAGTGATCACCGGCTGCTGAAGTGTGTGAACTTGGGAAGAAGATGCTTTGCCACACGACCCACCTCGAGTAACACTAGTAGGCCCAGAATGTTAAGTACGTCGATGATGAATACCAATTAGATGTTGGACCCATCATCAAGGCTGACTACCTACCAATCATATGCTAGACAAAGAAAGTCATTCTATGAACAAAAAAAACGAGCAGGGGTCCAAAATGATGTATACATTTTGAATTCAAATGAGACAAATAAATTTAAAAAGTCGTGGTTGTGGCTTCAAAATCAATAGGCTTCTCAAGATTGTCAAAACTGAAATGCTGCTTATAAGAAAATATACGAGTTAATGGGCTCAATTAGTGGAGAATTTTGAAAATTATTATTCTTTCTCATCTATTCACAATTACCGAAACTCGAGTTTATATCACTAAACAATTCGCATTTTAAAATACCATAATAGTGACAAAAGATCCTTTAGCCGACGACTAAGGAGCCCTATCAAGCAAGTAAAGGGGATGGTCGGGCTCAACAGCACCTCTTCACCTGCAGACCACCTAACCCTTCTGGAATGACTTGAGCTTCGGCCTGAGGAGAAGATAAAGCCCAGAATACCAGAACGATGGGGCGGGACAAGCACCTCCGCTGACTACGAATTCAAGCCATGCGTTACCGGAGGAGCACGAACCCAACCTTAAGGAGGCTTTTCCATAATTGGGTGCTCTGCCCTAGTGTGATTGACAAAGGCTAGGTTAACCCCCTTTACCAGTAAGGGGAAAACGAAAGTGCGCTCCTGCGCACCAGCTGAAGAAAGGAGCTTTGGAAGCTTTAACACAGCAACTAGCTATAATAGATGAATTATGATGAAAGTTAAGTGCATACTATGTCATTGAAGTTAATTCAGTTTAGAGGTTTTTGTACCCTGCACAAACAATTTAAACAGCCACACGCACCACTCCTCACATCCCAAGCAATTCAAGCAAACGGAGTCATTAAACTATATAATCATATATCTTGTTACAAAATGTCATGATTTCAACTACAACATACAAGTTGTGTGCAAAAAGCTTACAAGATAGAGCAAAGTAAAGACCATAATACAAGAAGATGACATTAAAATGCAATAAAACTTTCACAAACTACAAAAAGTATGCATGATACAGCAACAGATCGTTTTCTTACTTGGTCTGGTCTCACCTTCTGCTACTGCCACTTCCTTGAAACAACTCATTGATTCGAGCCTCAATATCCTCCACATCGTACTTGATATGCCTATCTGCATGCTTCCCAAGATCTGGAGCATTCTGCAATCTTACAATGAAGTTGCGGTATGCTGGAGATAAAGTCCCAGAAACTGAAATCCTCAACTCGTCTCTTGACTGCTCATCAAAGATCACCCACGAAGACTGGGTTTTGCAGATCTCATCAAAGTATGAATAGAATAACTTCAGCTTTTCTTTCAAACTCTTTGAAGCTCCATTAGGAGACATAGAATTATTATCAACCTTCAGAACTCCCAAAACCTTACTCCATGAACTCCTTTGATAATTAATTTGATATTGTCTTATTTTTGCATTGTGTTTCTTAATCCAATCATTCCCCAAAAGTGTCCCCAACTCGCTATCTTTCACTTTTTCTACAATATACCTCCCATTATTCATCATAAATACAGAGCATAAAGCAGAGTCCCGATAAATTTTTGACTTTGCCTCCAAATTACTCTCCAACAATTCCATAATCCATCCCATTTGAACTGCCAACGATGAGGACAATGCCCTCTCATCCCCTTTCCTGTAATCAACATTGCTACCAGGTGGTGCAATACTCTCCCCAAAGATCTGTTCTAAGGATGGTCGCGAGCGACATGCAGCCCGAAGATAATTCATCACATATCGAGTTATGGGATGTAGCCCACCACCGGGAACTGCAGCCTTGGCTGGGTCGCGGCGGATCAAATTCTCTAATTCCATAAATATTCCTCTAATAACCTCTCCTAGTCTTTTCCATATAGTTATTGCTTCATTCCTCAAAGTTATACAGTATTGATCAGAAAAAATTAACTCAAATTCAGGCAACAAATCCCTCACCGTTTCGTACACATCCAGTACCTTAAAAAGCCGCTCTGGTGCACGGCTACCTATTGCAACTGCATCTGCGAAATTCAATAGCTGAATGGTCGATCCTCTGCACACTTCCATAAAGGATAAATCAGCAGCCGAGGAGAACCCCAAAAACACGCGATCACAGAGGCGACGCTCACTTGGGAAGAGAATTCGAAGTGCAACATTAATGGCTTTGATCCATTTCTCAATCTCGTCTTCCAATTGAGTCCACGGCAATTTCTGGACCTCATCAATGCTCAGCTTTTGAAGGCCCAACCTCGACAAACTCTCCTCTAAGAATTCTCTCCGGCACGTGCTATACGCGTGGGAGCACTCCTTCCCGTACCCAGCAGCCACCATCCTTTTTGCAATCTCCTGCAAGTCCCCTATAGTTCCCGCCGGTAAAGCATCAATTATTATATTATAATCCGTAATCGGGTGCGCCACGGGAATTTCATTCTCATCACCAGATTCATCCTCATCTGAGCAATCAAGATGGGTAGACTCGCCATGAGTCAAGTCAAAAGAATCAGCCCCGCGTTCCACAAGGCTCCTAAACTCATCCTCCAAACGGAACATTGACTGTTGCAGCAAATACTCCGCCCGGTCGAGACAAGAAGCGATATTCTTGTCATCAGCTAACTGGTTCCAATCCCGTATGGTAGATATCAATTGATCCACGGAATCAAGAAAGGACGACGAATCAGCAGAATCCGACCAAATGGATTGATCAGAAGCCACATAACGGGAGATCTGGCGGTCCAAAGACTTGAGGGTATGTTCCAGTGTGGCGCAATCACGTGGGTCTTCCTCGGAAAGTTTTTCCGTTAACTTTTCACGTAATCTCCCGTCGAAGTTAGAGAATATCTTGAGAATATCATCAGTCATGGTGTCGGTATGGCCCAGAGTATTTGCTATATGTCGAGCAACGGCAATAAGTTTCTGTTCACCGTTTTCCGCCATGAAAGCTTCGTTTTTAGAATATGGGTTCCGTACAATCAACTCAACTCAAACGAGATTTGATGAGGTTTCGCGTAGTCTTAAAGAAAAGGGTTGAGGGGGGTGGGGAATATGTGGGGGTGAATTGAGGGTCCACGGCAGTCGTCGGAAGACGCGTTTTGTCCTGCTACTGACTAGCTCTATTATTACTGTAATAATATTTTGGCAAAGAAGAAAAAGGAAAAGTAAAAGCAAAAAGCAGATAAAGAAAACAAGAATATAATATTTGATCGTTTAATTTTAAAAACAAAAGTTAATTGTATCCATTTTAGATATTTTTTTTTTATCGGGTTAATTTCACAAATGATCACTGAAATTACTTGAAAATTTCAAAACGGTCACTGAAATTTGAAATTTCTTTTACAAACGGTCACTGAATTTTCAGATTTTTTGGCAAGTTTGAGGTAATTTTTTGACAACTTCCGACTACCAAAATCGTCGATTTTGGATACCTTTGAAAAGCTCACGATGTCCTCTTCAATTACCACAAAAAATCTCCCCAAAACTCCAAGTGATTTGGTCGAAATAAACCCACGAAATCGGCAACCGAAAATTGTGAAAATCTGCCCAGATTTTCAGGTTTTTTTGGACGAGTTTACGTCAATTTTTCGGCAACTTCCGACCACCAAAATCGCCAATTTCGAATACCGTTGGAAAGCCCACAATGCCCTCTTCAATTATCACCAAAAATTTCCCCATAATTCTAAGGGATTCGGCCGGAATAAACTTACGAAGTCAGCTATCAAAAAGTCCGAAAATCTGCCTAGTTTGGTTAGCTAACTTCGTGGGTTTATTCCGGCCGAATCAGTTGGAGTTTTTGGGAAAGTTTTGGTGGTAATTGAAGAGGACATTGTGGGCTTTCCAACGGTATCCGAAATCGATAGTTTTTGTGACCCGAAGTTGCCAAAAAATTACCTTAAACTTGCCCAAAAAATCTGAAAATCTGGGCATATTTTCACAATTTTCGGTTGCCGACTTCGTGGGTTTATTCCGGCCGAATCACTTGGAGTTTTGGGGAGATTTTTGGTGGTAATCGAAGAGGACATCGTGGGCTTTCCAACGGTATCCTAAATCGACAGTTTTGTGGTCGGAAGTTGCTGAAAAATTGCCTCAAATTTGGCTAAAAAATCTGAAAATTCAGTGACCGTTTGTGAAAGAAGTTTCAAATTTCAGTGATCGTTTCTGAAACTTTGAAACTTCAGTGACCGTTTTGAAATTTTCAGGCAACTTCAGTGACCATTTGTGAAATTAACCTTTTTTTTTATCAGCTAAGACCTTGTCTGATCCCACCATTTTTTTAAAAAAAAAATCTTTTTTTCAAAACTCATTTTCACTCGTTCACGTAAATAAAAAAAATTCCTTACTTTTTAATTACACAATCTCCAACAAAACAATATTCAAAAATATATTTTTTGTCCAAAAATGGCTCTAACAAGAGCTAAATATAATAATGATCAACTCTACAAATCAAAACATTGTCGAGTACTTACCATATATCTTGAATTCATTACGACGATTTCTCATCTTGTTAAGACAATGAAGTTAAATCATTATATCAATATTGTTCAGCCACATCTTGTTGTTAATAGTATAATCTTAGTTATGATCTTAGCGATCCAATACGTGTCATATGCACATGACATGTCACGTTAATGCATATCTAAAACTTCTAATGCACTCTCAATGATGTGGTCAAGCTTGGAGCTAGACCTAGGAATGGGGACATGAAGCACTCTCAATTATTTGTATTAAGCTTTTTTGGGGGGAAATGCGTATCTATTTATAGATTTTAAGTGATGTGCAACGTGACACGATGAAGAGCCAATTGGGCCCCGGTTCACAAAGTCATTTGACGCCAATCAATCAAGTGGGAAGTCTATATGTTCCCACAATCGTCGAGCCTTGCTTGGACAACATGATATGCATGATCGACTATGTTACTTTCTTCACTCTGATCGATCATCGTTCTTGGGAAGTTACATGCTGGCATCAAAGATAAAAAACCAATAAAAATATGATCTACTAAAAAGGAAAAATCTAGGTATCTGAGATTGAATATTAGTTTCTTTTTAAATATTTGGAGAATACATGCCCCATTGGCTCAAATTACATATTGACTGGGTGAAGCTCGCTCACTTTTATAAAAGTTTGAACAGGAAAAAAGGCTGAATCATGGGATTCTACGAGACACCCGTAGATAAAGCTTTTTCCGGTTGTCGGGTTTCAAATTTTATTTTAATTTTTTCTCTTTTCAATGTACAGTATCTTTTACAAGAGTAGTTTAGGTACTACACATTTTTTTTCAATAAAAAAAAAAATTTAATTAATTCTCTCATTTTCAAAAATCCATTAATTTGTTTAATAAAAAAAAAAAACAATTTTAAAAATTCCTGTGCAGCCACATTCCGTATTTCCCACTCCGATAAATAAATTCACAAATCCCAAATCAATCTTCACCGTTATTCGGCCACCATCAACGGCTAGACTTTTTCAAAGTTACTGTAAAATTCCTAGTTTCCGTTATATAAAGCAAGTCAAAAAGGAACATGACGCTGCCCCACAAAACAATCCAAAAGTCAAATTCTCCTTCCCCAAAACACCCCTAAAATTTCTCGAAATCCCGACAATGTCTACCCCTCCTCCCTCCGCCGCCGTCGGCGCGTATATCACAACCATTTCCGACACTCTGCGAAGCGCCGTCTCCCGCCGCCGCCCGTGGTTCGAACTCTTCGACCTCTCCACCTTCTCCCGCCCTTCCTCCCTATCCGACGCCACGGTTCGTGTCCGCAAGAACCTCTCATACTTCTGCGCCAACTACGCCACCATACTCGCCGTCGTACTCGCACTTTCCCTCCTCTCTCACCCGCTCTCTCTCCTCACCCTACTCTCCCTAATCTCCGCGTGGCTCTTCCTCTTCATCCTCCGCCCCGCGGATCAACCGCTCGTCATCTTCAACCGCACCATCTCCCATCGGGAAGCCTTATGGATTCTTATCGCATTCACATTCTCAGTAATCTTTTTCACAAACGTCGGATCATTGTTGATGTCGTCAACTTTAATTGGTTTGGGGTCTGTCTGTATTCATGGGGTGTTTAGGGATCCGGAGGACTTGTTTCTCGATGATACAGTTTTGGCTAATTCTGGATTGTTCTCTGTCGTCCTTAATGGTGGCGCCACCGCACCCACCGTCGTCTCCAAAGTTTGATTCATTGATTGGGCACAGCAGTTGGGATTTGTGAAGTAATCCTGTTCTTACGGGGGGGCCTTTGTGGGGAATTTGAAGTTTCTAAAGGGAGTTGTTGCACAGAGTATGATTTTTTATTTTTTTATTTTTAAACCGTTACACTGAAATAGTAACGTTTACATGGCAACTATATTAACCATGTAATTTCCAGGTATTCTTGGTATCTCAATGTAATGTTCAAAAAGTATTATAGAAAAAAATAAAAATTTAATAATTCGTGTTATTATTGTTGGTCAATAATTTCGATGTCCTGGATAACTAGCTATTGCGACCTTAAAATTTTAGCACATTTTGAGGTCCCACAAGTTACAAAACATGAACACGGGCCTAGTCAACCAAGTTAAGACAAACCCACGTTACATTTCTACTCCATCCCACTTTGATGAATGAATAATCTTTTCAATAACATAAGAATGACTGTAGATGAAATTATAATAATCAAAAATTAAAATTCCAGTCCAACTTTCTATTGCCATTTTTATCATAGAGATCCAGCACCCTTTTTTTTGCCGGTGCACATGAATTAATTCCGAAAGTGGAAGAAAAAGACATAAAGATCCCAATAAACAGTAAAACAGCTGTTTCTACGTGCTCTCTTTTGCATATCTACTGGTTTCTTCCGCAACCTTAGCCCATTCAAGACCAATTTTCTCAGTATATGCCACCTGCAAGGGTAGCGAGTCGTGACAAAAGAAATGAATCAGATATAAAGAGGCACATTTTCTAGAAAGCAATATCGTATTATCAAAATATTTAGTCAAGTTCTTCTCGGTTGTTCGAAGGGTAATATGTTCGTAGTATATTTTCTTTTCATTGGTAATAAGCAAGGAGATATGCAGCCTTTTCCCCAAGATGGAGGAGGAGCAAGTGCACTCAAGGTTTATAACATATACATCGAATAAAGATTCTTAAATTCAAGGATACTGTACTATGCATTCAGAGATAAGGTTGTATAACAAGTAATTATGCAATGGCTGTCAAAATAAAAATAAAAAATAAAAAAACCGTGCAATGGGTAGTATAAGACAAGCATGCATCAGATACCTAAATCTGAACAATACAAGGCTAGTAAAATATACAGGCAACGGGTAGTATTAAATGGGCATCATCATGGATATCTCCATGAGGATATCAACTTTGAATATTTTCCCCAAAAGGTCGAAGTTCGGTTGAAGGGAGGCACCGCCACCAGGCGACAATTGCCGCCACCACAGATTATAGGTTCAGTCTTCACTAGCTCCAATAGCAGCTGCTGCTCTGCCAAGCTAGCTCACAAACCGTGGAAACCTAACACATGAGTATATGCCCCTAGGGCCTCAGGCGTGTTGTTTATGCTCCAACAAGTAGGGCACCTGTCGGGCATTCTTAATCGCTGCAGAGAACCATCCAATGGCTCTCTTAAAGGAGTTGTTTGAAGAGTGAACCCACTGCACTGAAGCTCCACGGTGGAGGAGAACCATCCCCAGTGGAGGCGGTGCTGCCACAAGTCAACCTTCAGTCGCCTTGATGCCCCCACTTGGGTTACAGGCGCGCGTTGCTGCACCCGGCAACCAACATTCACGCTAAACACTTTATGAAGTGTAAACTTTTTCTCCACATTTTCGATGTGGGATTTTAATGAGTGCCTTAAAAAGGAAAGAGGTCAAAATCTATCTATTCTTGGAATAGGATCCTCCAGTTTAAGAAAAAAAAAACGTGCAGTCATTAACAGGTTTATTGGCCTTAAAATTGTCAAAGGAAAAGCTAGTGATATCTAACAGATTATATTGAAACATCTCCATGGTTAACATACTGTAACATTCACGATCTAAGTTGCTGACTTAATGGCTGTGAACTTTAATAGTTTTGTTTTATTTTTATTTTTCTGTTGCAAAAGCATGTATAATTTTATTGATTATTTATGCTTTGGGAGGAAAAGTACCTGATTAGTGACAAATCCTTTCAGCATGTCAACAAAGTCAGCTTGCCTTTCCCTGTCTAGCCTATCAATTTCACTTCGATTATTTTCCTGCAATTATGCAGTTAAACCGTCAGTTTTTTTTTTATCTTTTTCACACCAACGGGAATTAATCTACTCAAAATTAACCAGCAACAAGTATGAAACAAATATCAGAAAGGGGAAAGGCAGCCCAGTGTGCTTGATCCTTTGGTTATTTTTGCTCTGTTTTCGCGTGTGTGTGTGTGTGTGTGTTGGGAGCTTCTCCTTCCCTTGTCTCGCGAAAGCTTCAAAAGGGGTGGCATGCCAACCCCCAGCTAATGCTCTGGGCCCAAGGGATTAATTAGGATTGACAAACCATAGCTAAAACAAAGATAACAATTCTGAGTTTTATATGAACCCTAAACAAAAGTCAGAACTTCATTTAGGTAAATATTGATCACCTTGGCAACGATCATGCACACCCATAATTGTATGGAGTTTTTCATAAACCATAAGTAGGATACAGACAGTTAATAAACTGTAATAGAAAATGTTTCCTGGTAATCAAATAAGCAATTGACTACTTTTAGTGCACATGGAATCCACTAAGATCAAATCAAAATTAGTATCAAAGGAGTGCATCCTCAAAAAGATTCCCACAAGTCAGTTATTGAACAAAAGAGATCAATATTACAGTATGCTAAATGAACAAAAGGTTGTTATGCATCATAATAGACAAAAAGGTTACTTAAGATGTTACCATATTTTATACAATTGATACGACTTACCATATTTTATACAATTGATAAGCCTTAAAAATAATGTGTACAAATCCAGAAAATAAAATGAGAGCTATGGACACGGATAAGACACGGCACAGATAAGACAACATAGCATTTTCCAAAAAGTAGGACGCAACAAGATAGGGATGCATTTAATGAATAATTAAAATTTTCGATACATCATCCAAGGAATTCATTGTGATTATAGAATTTAAAACGTGGTTAAAGTAATAATTAATTTTTTTAGAAATTATGCACATGTCAGTGGGTTTTCTTCAAATAGGATAAAAAAATAAATAAAAAATAAAAAGATGATGGAATTGCCTAACAATACCTGAGGTCATCAGAGGTACAAAATTATCACATGATCACTCTCTTCGCTAGTTTTTTCCAGCCATTTGTGATTCCTGTTCCCATTTTTCCTTTGAAGCCAAAAATTTGTCATATTTGCCTTTTCAATTTTACTTTGATCCCAAAAGAGTCCAACTGTACCCAGTGTAATGCTATAAATATTTGATACTTGTTTATGTTTGAGAAGGACAATCAATGTGCAAAATAAAGCAAAAATCAAACAAAGGAAGCCAGAAAATCAAGTTAACTAGTGCAATTTAAATAATGCTTCAGGCCAACAACTTCAAGATTTAAACCTCATAAGGAAATAAGAGATAATAAGTTGAACTCCTTAAAAAATGAAGACTGCACATTCTAACAAGTTGCAAAAGCCAACACCAACGATCACTATCAAGTTACTTTAAATCTACTAGATGAACTTACTAAATGTAGCATTTACATTACAACTAGAGAATCAACTCTTTGGTAATTTAACAAACAGAAAGAAGCAGTAGATTATTTGATGTAATTACCTAAGGGAACTAAGAGATTGAAGATCGGTGTCAAGCAGGAAATGGGCCTCTTAAGGACTCAGCTTTGTAGATGAGAAAATATAGAATCAAGAGCACACGCGTAAAGGTAGAAAGTTGAACCAAAATAGATTGGACTATATTATCAATAGTCAAAAGTTCAATTGCCAAAGATTTAACTTTTCCATATATAACGAGTGACCATTAAACAAAATAGGCAGAGTGCTAGCCCAAGGAACTAGAGAGGAAAATAATGGAACTACAAGTTTTATTATTGTAAATTAACATCAAATTTAGGAGAAAATATTGTAGCTTAGCATAAACAGCAAGAAACTTTGATATAACTTCACATGTGAATCTTCCCTTCTTCCATTTTTTGCAGAAGAGAAATCAGAATAGTATTGAAAGTAATGTTGGACATAATTTCAGCATAAATAAACAAGACCATGAGGCGACAAAAAGGTTTTTTTTTTTTTTATGGAAAAAAAAATGCATGAAATGGCTGGCTTCAAATGATTGACATCTAAGACTTTATTTAGTTCAATCTAGTTGGAAGAAACAATAGTCACTTTTTAATTTCCAAGCAGAACTAACATCCTGTAGTGATATTAAGACAAATTCCTAGCAGATAAGCAATATGTAAATGACATTTTTGGTACAATATAACCAAAAGTTGGCAAAATGTTAAATGAGCCTGGCTCACTCTTTCTTTTTTTCCAAGGAGAGAGAAAAGGGGGGAAGAAGAATGTCTTTAAAACATCTAAAATATACACTTCATCAGCAGGAGGAGGATGAAATAAAAGTAAGGCTCTATTGTAACGGTTAGAGTGTTAATTGCTATTTGCTAAGGCAAACAGTTTCCGTCATTCCAATACTCACTTAGCATCAGAGCAGAAATAAATGCCATTCATGTTGGAGATACTTGAGAACCACGTAGATAAGAATATCGGGTAATGATACTCGAATATTAGTTTTTTGTAAACCATAGTAGGATTTTTTTTATTTTTTATTTTGAAAGGTAATCAAAAATAAACCATAGTAGGATTTAATACCTTGATTCTTCCATATTCTCTGACAGCGCAGCTTTTAGCATCCTCTGTGACCCTAATGGCATCCTTCAGCTCTTCTAATTTGTGGATCCTTGACTTGTCACCGCCAAAAATTTTGGATGATGCTGTTTCAAGTTTTTCAGCTTTTGAATGCAAGGAAGACAATTCTGATATAAGAGTTTGTACTGTTAATAAAGCACTTGAACGATCAGAGAATGCATGGTTTACAGCTAACATAAGCCCCATGTGTTCATGCAGCGTATCCTGCCATACGTAATTTGTCACGTGTTAGTGAAAGGAATTTCACATTGCTCAGTTTGATCCTCTTTTACTACTTTTTGAATACGTTTGGTATGCAGTTATAAACAAGACTAAATAGTATAATAGAGAAGATTTTAGCTTGTTTTCCTTCCGTAATAATGTCCAGTGCCCTGAATTCCACCTTACCAAACAAAGCACAAGATTATAGCAATTAATCCCTTGTGGAAGGAATATTATCATCATAAGTTAAGGAATTGCAAAAGAAACTGCTAATCACAAGAACCCACATAAAGTAGGAGAAATAACCAGCATATTACTGGATAAACAGCTCATGCTTTTATGTGAATAGAACGTGGACCTTGCATTCCCATGACCTCAACACTTGCTGCTAAGCTAGGCTTACTTGGCAGTTTGAGCAGCAATAACAATTCTTCAATTTCTTGCAAAATAAAGACTAATAAAAAGGTTACAGCACTTACCAAATGCTTCACAGTCTGCGCATTTAATTCCCGATACAATCTGCTTACTTTGACAGCTGCAGTTGCTACATTTTTCATGTCAGCAGCCCTCAGAAACTGAGTATTCAATACGGCCTGCTCATTTTCAAACTTTGTCAACTTAATGAAAGCTAGTCCAAATTCTCCCATTGTATCCCCCATATCTTGCTGGGCTTTAACCAGTGTCTCAGCCTAACATTTTAAAACACCAAATTAATCTTCCAAGAGTAGAGCTCTATAACACTGAACACAAAATTCAAATTTGAATTTATCTGGGCATTTGTTAAGCATAAAATTATCAAATTGACATGCATGGGTATGCTATTAATATCCTAAATGCAACGAAACAAAATAAATATTAACTAGTGATATAAATGTTGAGGAAACCTGTTTAGATGCATCAGTGAGTTGCTCCTCGAGATCACGCAATTTCTCCTTCTTCTCCAAGAACTCCTTATCCTCCTCCTCCACGGGTTGCCTTGACCCGCCCCAATCATTCACAACTGACTGCTTCAACTCCTTGAACAACCTCAGCAAATCTCTCCCACCCTTGGCCGGCTGCACCACATCCTGCGGCTCAATCATGCTCCTTGACTCCCCCAGCAACTGCTTGGGCAGCCTTGCCGCTCCGTCAAGCATCCTTGACGCCACATCAATGCTCGCAGGCAGGGGCATCCTCCCCTGAACCGTCAAAAACACCCTCAACTCATCGCTCTTCTTAATCATCGGGTGCTCTGTAAGCTTCCTCAAGTACTTCTCCAATGCCAATGTCCTCTGCTCCACAAAATCTTGCTTTTGCATGACCTGACTCTCCACTATGCTTTTATCCGGCCGTGGCGGAATGAAAAGTCCTCTGTAACTTTCATTCAAGCGATCCGAGAGTATAACAACGTCCTTGAACCTTCTCCGGACACTAAAATCAGACCCTCCATAATCAGGAATATTCGTATTTGTGGTAATCAAATAAGTAACATAAGTGTTGCTACCCGGAACAATCGAATTGGAGGATTCCGACTCTTTTTGCGGATCGGAAACGGTGACGTTCAAATACTCTGAGCTGGTTTTTCTTGATCTTTGCAAAATTGTCAATTCATCAAGAATTTCTCCAGTGCCGTTGGGTTCGGAAGTAGAGGATATGGCCGGCCCGTCACCCATAGGGCTGAAGATGACATCAACATATGATTCGGTGGAGGTATTGTCAAGTGGAAACAGGAGGGGATCGGAGATGAGCCGTTCTCCCGCCGCAGCAGGCAATTGGGAGTTCTCTGACGAGGAGAAGAGGGTGGTGATGACATTACGGTAGCTGGTATAGGAATTTGAGGTCAAAACGTCGTCGTTACTGGTGTTTTCCTCGTTCAAACTGAGGAACTGCATCGGTTCTTTGCTTGATTCTTCTTCGCCCAGCATGTTTCTACAAATAAAGATTGAATTTTTTATTATATAAAATTAGATTAAACAGTGATAATGCACCGCTAATATTGGAATCGATGATCATGCGGAAAAGGGATTCCAGCTGAAATCTTGTAGTACATTACACTTCAGAAATGTGGTTTGAATGCAATTGGCAATGGTTTCTTTAAGCAACAAGCATTCAACATTTTAACTAGGTTTTCACCTTAGTTCCACTTTTCCTAGGAAAAAAAAAATATTAGGACGGTTTGATTTGTCCAACTTTTAATGGAATTGGAAATGAAATTAGATCTTTGTCCAAAAATGAGTGTTTGATTGGCTGGATTTTCTAGGCAATGAATATTTTTGCTTTTGTCCACACGCACACCAATTCAATAATTTTGTGGAATTTGGATTCCAACCAATTTCGAGGAAATTCATTTTTCAATTTTTTTTTAAATGGTAATAAATTTCAGAATCAATTATAAAAAAAAATTCACTTTAATGGACAATTTTCATGTAAAATGAAACCAAACAAACACTAATCTTTGATAAAAAAAAAATTAGTTTTTTTTATTATTTTTTGGCAATGGAAACAAATTTTATAACCAATTGTGAAAAAAATTATCACTTTAATGGACAATTTTCATGTAAAACAAAGTCAAACGAACACAAAATTTTAAAAAATTTCGAGTGAAAAATTATATCAATCAAACACATTAATTTAACAATTCTTTACAAAATAATTTCTAAGCAATTACTTTCTCTGGAATTCATTTTTTTCACTCATTTTTCACCATTGCAATCAAACAGGCCCTTAGGATGTCTTTGATACGGTGGAAATCTCATAAAAAATGGAATTGGTTTTTCATTTTCTAACTTTTTTGGTGTTTGATAGGGTTATTTTTTTTATATATAATTTTTTCCCACCTCCCCCATACACGCACATTTTCAATTATTTTGTGGAAAACCATTTCCATCCTAAGTGGTGAGAAAATGTTTTTCAGGTTCTGATTTTTTTTTTCGACAATGTAAACGAATTTTATCACCAATTGTAAATTAAAAAAAAATCCTTTAATGGACAATTCCATTAAAAAACAAAGTCAAACGAATACTAAAAGATCCAAAATTTAAATATTTTCCACGTAAAAAATTATATCAATCAAATACAATTAGTTACAATTCTCAGTAAAACATTTTCTAGACAATTCAATTCCATATAAAATATTTTATTTCCACCCAAATTTCACATTTGCAATCAAACAGACTCTTCCATTCTAGGAAGGAATGATGGAACGTTTACAGACACTAATGCATTTTAACAATCCAACTCGATGATGAAGTCTTCTTCTTTTTATCAAATTTATTTTCAACTATCCATTTCGTGTGTGATTTACAATTTTTATCAACTTTTAAATTATATATTTCTTCATTTTTTTTATCAAATATAAAAGTCTGCATGTTATTAATTCAACGAATATAATTATTATTTTTCCATGGCTATTATCAGGGATGTCAATTTGGCTTGTCGGCTCGGAAGGTCAACTCAAGGAAAGCCTAGGCCGACCCAACTTGGGAGACCTGTGGCTCAGCCCAAGAAAAGCTCGAGCCGGCTGGATCCCATTTTGAGGCATCTACTTGAGCACGAGCTAGCTTGTGAACAAAATCTAAGTAATAAAAAAATGCAAAAGAAGCCATTGCAATTGCAGGCGTAGCTGCCTGCTATTGAGGCAACTTCTTCTACGATTGCATGTTGCCTTTTTTCATTATGTATAAAAAATAAAACGAGTCGAATTGACTCGATAAGGCTAGAGCCAAAAGCTCTGATCAAACATAGATTTTTTGGCCAAGCAAAAGCTCATTTCGACTTTGACCAAAAAAATCCCGAATCATTTTTATTAAAATCGAGCCCGAGTTTCCACTAGTGTTAACTGTAGTCCCAGTCTAGTGGTTATTTTTTTTTTTGAAAAGGCAGTGTTTTGAATAGTGATTTTTAAAAGAATATAATTAAAAATTATGGCAAAATTTTAAGTTTATAGAATGTTTTATCGTGTGAATGTGATTGAAAATATGTACGTAGATTTTTTTATTTTTATTTTTTGAATGAATGAAAGATGTTAGGGGCTTAGCTAGACCAGCCTAGCAATATAGGGTGTTAAGCACAATGTTATTTTTGTGCATAGGTGCAGACCACTAAGACACAAATCAAGTAATAATATTACACATAAACAAAAAAAATTTCATACTTTTTAATCACACATTCTTCAAAAAAATACTATTTCAAAATCACTTTTTTTTTGAATAATGGAACTCAAATTTTTAACGTATTAATAATACAATATTTTAGTTAATTAAACGTTGTTTTTATTTTAATAATTCAGTAATAATATAATTTGTAGTAAACAATTTTAAAAAAATAATCATTGAGAAACAAAAAATAAGGAAATAAAGAAAATATTGTTAATTTGGCGTAATGAATTGGAGATGACTTTGTAAGATAATATAAAAGTTGCACAATTTAGCCCATGTTTTGATGGCCATTCTTTTTAATTTTAGCATCCGTTTGTTTCACATACAACTTTACTAAAAATGAGAAATATGATCGGTATACATCACACATCAAGCTTTCAAATTTGAATTCCTATTTCTTGTGTTGGGCCCAATAAAAACTATATCATTCTACAATAATGCGCATCAAACAGAGACTTAAAGATTTTTGAATAGTTTTTTAGGAAAATGTGTGATTGAAAATGATATTGTAAAAAGAAGAATTCGAAAAGAATGGAAATCAAACACATGCTTAGTGCTATGGATTACGAATGGCATATTGGTGTGCTGTCGTAGGCACCCAAAAATAGTTCTTAAACCTCTAAAACTAATGTAGTAGTGGAAGTAAGGGTCGATCACACGAAGAGAGTGTAATTCAGTATTTTATGCTTCGTACAATGATTGGGGGATTTTTGTATGCAAATAATTATAAGTCACGCAATAAATAACAATGCAAATTAAATTAACGAAAATAATCAAAAGACTAACCTTGGTCCAAGTCAATATTCACCTTCGGAAATCCACAATTGATCATAGAGGTAAGGATAATTCAATTCATGTTTTGAATATTCACCGTTGGAATAATTTTCTTATTTCTCCTTAATTTTAGTTAGTTATTGATGCTACCAAAATTCGTACCTGGGTCAACCCGAACCGGATGTAAGAACTCCACGTGATCTGCTCTCCAATCCTTGAAACAAAGGCGTCGAAGCGTGTCCTCGTCGCCCCTCCGATGCTTAAGTCAGTTAAGTATTCAAGAGAAACTTTATGCTGAATGCTGTTAAAAAAAACGTACCTGAATGATGAAGAAGGGACAATATTTATAGAGGGTGGTGGTTGAGTTCTAGAAGGATTAATCTTCCCATAGTCAATTTGAGTCTTATTAAGATTGTACAATCTGAGCGATGAGTTTGTGTTTAAGTAGGACTGACATTCCTAGGACACGTGTAGTAAGTTCGAAGGGGATAGAAGACCCGACCTAATTATTGGGCCCGACCCAGAAGGTGGCCCGACCTTGGAAATGGCCCAGCAATAGTGGGCTGAGGTCGGGCCGTCGAGGTCGAGGTCGAGGTCGAGGTTGGATCTAGCCCAACGAGAGTGGGCTGAGTTCGGGCCAACAAGGTCGAGTTCGGGTGCTACTACATTTATACGCATCACAGGCCCCCGTGCATCTAGGTCGCAGATGAAAACCCCATGTTAGAGCTGCGGGATAAGATGCACTGAGGTGAACGTATCAAGCTGAAGGTATTGCTTATGCTTATTAAGTATGTTGTCCGAGCTTGTTCGCCAATGCTTGACCAATAAGCTCAAGTTTTGGATCAAATAAAGAGGTCGAGCTTATTACTTAGCCAATTCTTGGCCAAGTAAGCTCGAGTTCGATATGAAATGAGGAGCTCGAGCTCGTTACTTGGCCAATTTTTGATCGGTGAGCTCGAGTTCGATATGAAATGAGGAGCTCGAGCTCGTTACTTGGCCAATTTTTGACCGGTGAGCTCGAGTTCGATATGAAATAAGGAGGTCGAGCTCTGCACTTGGCCAATTTTTGACCAGTAAGTTCGAGTTCAATATGAAATGAGAAGCTCGAGCTCGTTACTTGACCAATTTTTGACCAATGAGCTCGAGTTTGTATGAAATAAAGAGCTCGAGCTCGTTACTTGGCCAATTTTTGGCCAGTTAGCTCGAGTTTGATATGAAATAAGCAGGTCGAGCTCTTTACTTGGCCAATTTTCGACCAGTGAGCTCGAGTTTGTATGAAATAAAGAGCTCGAGCTCGTTACTTGGCCAATTTTTGGCCAGTTAGCTCGAGTTTGATATGAAATAAGCTGGTCGAGCTCTTTACTTGGCCAATTTTTGACCAGTGAGCTCGAGTTTGTATGAAATAAAGAGCTCGAGCTCGTTACTTGGCCAATTTTTGACCAGTGAGCTCGAGTTTGATATAAAATAAGCAGGTCGAGCTCTTTACTCGGCCAATTTTTGACGAGTGAGCTCGAGTTTGTATGAAATAAAGAGCTCGAGCTCGTTACTTGGCCAATTTTTGACCAGTGAGCTCGAGTTTGTATGAAATAAAGAGCTCGAGCTCGTTACTTGGCCAATTTTTGGTCAGTTAGCTCGAGTTTGATATAAAATAAGCAGGTCGAGCTCTTTACTTGGCCAATTTTCGACCAGTGAGCTCGAGTTTGTATGAAATAAAGAGCTCGAGCTCGTTACTTGGCCAATTTTTGGCCAGTTAGCTCGAGTTCGATATGAAACAAGGAGCTCGAACTCGTTACTTGGCCAATTCTTGACCGGTGAGCTCGAGTTCGATATGAAATAAGGAGTTCGAGCTCGTTACTTGGTCAATTTTTGACCAGTGAGCTCGAGTTCGATATGAAATAAGGAGGTCGAGCTCTGTACCTGGCCAATTTTTGACCAGTGAGCTCGAGTTTTGTATTGGTAATCACCTCGAGCTCGAGACCCAAAAATCCTTTGTCACGGAAAGTATTTGGTGTTCAAGGTCGGGGTAATTAGGTCATGTACTAGCTGCATGCGCGGAGCACGACCTTATGCTAGGTTCGATGTACTAGCTGAATGAGCGGAGCACGGCCTCATGCTAGATTCAATGTACTAGCTGCATGCGCAGAGCACGGCCTTAGGCTAGATTGAATGTACTAGCTACATGCGCGGAGCACGGCCTTATGCTAGATTTGATGTACTAGCTGCATGCGCAAAGCACGACCTTATGCTAGATTGAATGTACTAGCTGCATGCGCGGAGCACGGCCTTATGCTAGATTTGATATACTAGCTGCATGCGTGAAGCACGACCTTACGCTAGATTTGATGTACTAGTTGCATGCGCGGAGCACGGCCTTACGCTAGATTTGATGTACTAGCTGCATGCGCGGAGCACAGCCTTACGCTAGATTTGATGTAAATTCTAAATAGAGTTGTTCGATGTGAGTTTTTAATGTCTCATAAAATAACGTAAAGGTACATGAGGGCGTAGGCCCTGGAAGGAAAACAACTTAGGGGCATGCAAGCCCAAGTTAGAAACTACCAAAAGAATTTCAACCTAACATAATGCAAATCGAAAAAAGAAGAGCGAAAAAGAACTAAGCAACCTAGATACCTGGAGGCGTAGCCAGCTATTTTTCGACCGTGGTTGTAGTATCAAGATCTTGGCCAATGGTAACTTTTGTACTAGGCTCGAGCTCGACATCATCCATCCCCTCGAGCTCGACCTCTGAAAGTTTCACGACGTCAGCCTTGATCTTGCTTGTCTCCCCCATCTTCGAGAACCTTACCTTTATTCTGGTTGTTCCGCTGACGCTTGTCTTGACTCACGTAAGTGCCCAGGAAACCCCTCTTGATGAGACCTTCTATTTCCCGCTTCAGGGCGAAACATTCTTCGGTCGTGTGTCCGTGGTCTTGATGAAAATCGCAGTACTTGCTTTTGTCACGGGCTTCAGGAGGAGCACGTAGTCTGGGAGGCCACTTCAACTCTTTAAGGTCTTTGATTTCCATCAAAATGTTAGACCTTGTGGTGTTCAATGGGGTAAAAGATGTCGGAGAGGGGTCTTGCCTTGGCTCGCTCCGAAAAAAATCCGGACGAATGTTAGAGTCATGTGGCCTTTTAAGTTCGAGCTTACTTGATAGCGGTGTATCTCTTCTTGGGAACATGGTCTCCTCCATGTTGATGTATTTCTCAGCTCGTGTAAGTAGGTCGGTTATCGACTTGGGAGGTGTCTTTGACAGAGACATCTTAAACGCCTCACACTTTACGGCGTAGGTCAAGGCGGAGACCGCGGCTGTGATATGTAGGTCTGGGATCAGAAGTCTCTCCTTATTAAACTTGGTCATGAAATTACGAAGAGTCTCGTTGGGTCCTTGACGCATCTGCATGAGTGATGTGGCAGTCTTCCTGATACGCTTGCTACTTGCAAAGAACGCAGAGAACTTGTCGGCTAGGTCCGCAAAAGAGGATATGGAGTTGGGCTCCAATGTGGAAAACCAATCCCGGGCGGCGTTAGTTAACGTCTGAGGAAAGGCTTTGCACATAACAGCGTCGGGTGCAACTTGTAGATTCATGATGTCGGTGTATATGTTGAGGTGGTTGATAGGGTCAGTGGTCCCATCATATTCTTTCACCCGAGGGTACTTGAAGCGATCTGGTAGAGGATACGACAAAACTTCGGGGGTAAAAGGAGTGTTGGGGGTGAACCCGATGGCTGCTTGGGATTTCTGAAGTATCCTGGCCGTTATTCCCTCTTGAATAATCCTTGCTAGGTCGGCTGAATCCAGTGCAATTGATCCCAAACCCACATGTGGCGGAGGTTGTCTTGATGTGTCGGCCTCACCATGGCTAGGGGCTGGGACCCTATCGTCCGGGATGTTACCACTTAAGGGAGAGGGTATCACCGGGGTACACCTCTCCTGAAGTAACTGAGCCAATATGGCTACTTGTTGGCGGAGCTCTTCGAACGCGGCCGGAGCTATGGCCGTTAGGGGTTGTGGTGGTGCTCCAGACGTAACCTCCTGGGGGACGGGGATGTCTGTAACATCGGGTTGGTTAGGTGCAGATGAGCCGGTTGGAAGATGTCCTGAGCGTGTGTTAACCATGGCTTTTGGTAGCGAGTTCCCACAGACGGTGCCAATGATGCTACCAAAATTTGTACCTGGGTCAACCCGAACCGGATGGAAGAACTCCACGTGATCTGCTCTCCAATCCCTGAAACAAAGGCGTCGAGGCGTGTCCTCGTCGCCCCTCCGATGCTTAAGTCAGTTAAGTATTCAAGAGAAACTTTATGCTGAATGCTGTTAAAAAAAACGTACCTGAATGATGAAGAAGGGGCAATATTTATAGAGGGTGGTGGTTGAGTTCTAGAAGGATTAATCTTCCCATAGTCAATTTGAGTCCTATTAAGATTGTACAATCTGAGCGATGAGTTTGTGTTTAAGTAGGACTGACATTCCTAAGACACGTGTAGTAAGTTCGAAGGAAATAGAAGACCCGACCTAATTATTGGGCCCGACCCAGAAGGTGACCCGACCTTGGAAATGACCCAGCAATAGTGGGCTGAGGTCGGGCCGTCGAGGTCGAGGTCGAGGTTGGATCTAGCCCAACGAGAGTGGGCTGAGCTCGGGCCAACAAGGTCGAGTTCGGGTGCTACTACATTTATACGCATCACACTATTTAATGTATTTTGTTATCAACAAATATAAATTAATTATACTTAAACAATTATTTAATCTAAGGATATATTAAAAAAAAATATGGAAGAAAAAAAATTATATTTCCAACTATATTATTTACATTTTCTAATTTGTGTAAAAATAGAAACAAATTATGGGAAAGAGGAAGTAATAAATGATGAAAATTAAAAAGTATAAGTCACGTTAAAGAAATTGCACCATTGGTCTCCAACCTTTCTTCAATTTTTGTCCACCCGCCAATGTAGAGGTAACACCTCTGCATTATGTCACTCGGATGGTAAACCTGGGTGTACACGTAGCATTTCTCTATATTTTTCTTGTGTGTATCTCTTACTATCGTGTGAGTATCATTGACTTGCACAATTACTACATAGTATTATTAGACTCCACATAAGTTAAATGGGATTTGCATAGTTTTGTGTCTGTCTATTACTATGTGAGAGTACTCCACATAAGTTAATGGAATTTGAATGGTCGAAAACTTGGGCTTTTCATATATATATATTTCTTGTGTCTATACTATTGCGTGAGTATCAACGACTCACATAATTATTGTATTGTATGATTAAACTCCAACATAAAACGACGGATCGAAATCTTGGCTTTTCCTATACATACATGCTTCTTGTATCTATTAATTACTATTTATTGTCATTCTTTCTTTCCTTTTCATGCATAGTGATTTTATCCTTATGAGCAATGGGTGTTTCATCTTCATGTTTTGGGCCATCTCTTTCCTGCTGATTATGGGGATTCTGCACTGTAATTTAACCTCTTACTGTTCATCTTGGTCAACTGCTACAAATGTTAGGGACACTGTTTAATAATATCAGTTTTCTGCCAATTATTACTGTCAATACTATGGAGGTTAACTTACTTTGAAAAATACTAGCTGAAAAGGGAGATGATAATTCGGGATTGAACTTCCCAACATTTAAAAATGAGGTTCTGGATGCTTAATCTATTTAAGGGTATGTTAGAGCTATATTATTTTGGAAAAATATATTCTGGTATAGTAGATTAATGGAGAATGTGCGATTAAAAAATGAAGAAAAGTTATAGATATGATGGAAAATATTATTTTATTGAAAAATGTGCGATTGAAAATGAGTAAAATAATGAAAATAAAAATTTTTAATGTGTACCAAACATGAGCTAAATATGTGAACTTCGATTCTTACATGAAGAAAATCGTTAGTATAGACGTTAAAATTGCGCGCGGCTTTCATTTAACTTAATGACGATAAAAGTCAAGTGGTTCAATAGTTTTACCATCCAACTTTGAAGTCACAAGAAAGTCCCATGAGATTTTATTATTTACATTTGAAAGTTTTTACTAAGTGGAGATCCAAATTCATAAATTAAATAGGTTGGAGACAATAACCCACTTTTGAAGGTTGGGTAGGTCAATTCTAATTTTTTCCTAAGAAATTTTCTTAAACCAACTCTATTGGTAATAAAGGTAAAGATTCTTGTAGTTTTGAAGGCTCTAGCTAGATTTTCCATCCTATTGATAAAAAGGAGTACTCTAGGCATGATGACACTTTAGTAGAGTTATTAGAGTACTCGATGATTGTCAATGTTAAGAAAATTCTATTTAAATCTTGAATGGATCTCATAATTGTAACGAGTCAAAGGAGCTAATTCTTTAAAAGCATAACAATGATTCCACGATCAAAAGATATCGTTTTAAGAATAAGATTGATTTTTAAACGTTCGACAAACAACATTGTTTGATGCAACTTGCTCGGTTGCTTTTTACAAGATCATTACCACTTGAAAATCCTAAAGGATTTATGCTCAAATTGTAATTATGGAAAAACAATAAACTTTTGAACAACTTCTAGCGTGAATGGCCTACACTACACTACACATAAATTCTTCATAAACATAAAAATTTCCTAAATAGGAAAGAAATTTATACAAATATAGAAATAATGATTTGTTGGCTTTCCCAAAAATTCATTATTACATATAAATTTTATATTGATAGAGGCATTTGGGAACCAACTAAATGGCAATCTTGGTTGGAGCCACAAAATCACTTAATACTAGCAATAAAATGAGTTTGTCCCTCACTTTAATTACAAGGATTAGATTATTTTCTCAAGTGATAACATTAAGTATTTAGACCCAAAAATTCTCATTATGGTCTAGCAATGTAGGAGAGGATAAACCAACATGAAAAGATGGATCAATAGTGAGAATAAATAATTATACTTTCTTATCTTCACTTTTTATGACATGTTTGATGTAAATATTTTGATAAATTGTTCGAAAAGTATGTCGTCTGTAACTTCTGTGTCATGTCTTTGGAATTATCTTCGCTTTCAGCTGCATTTGTAGCTACTTGGTAGCATAGCTTTATCAAGTTAGAGTACTTACTAGCCACTGGTTTACTACTCAAGTCATCGTAACTGCTTCGAATCAGAGTATATCGACGTTTAATGTCCTTCCTCCACCTATCCATAATATACTCTTTCGGCAACTCTTGAACATCCCTTGCGGCGAAAATTTCAAGAATGTGTCTACATACAATTCCTCTCATCTCAAATAGTCCACACATGCATTTCGCCTCACACTCATCTTCATTGAAGTATGCATGCACAATGGATCGTATGATGCAATCTTCAACTTGCCTCTGGTCATTTATTTGATATGTTGTAATCGTCCCATTCGTTTTTATGAGGCCAAACTGAGAATAAATAATCCCATGTACTTTTACCTGCCTCGTTAAATTTAGAATTTGTGTACGTCTTCTTGAAATTTCTTTTCCATGAAAATGGGATATACATGAGATTGTACAATTGAATGAGCGAAAGTCCTATGCTATTTCATTCTCTACTTTCTTCTTCGGTGCGTTGTCAAATTGATCGACGAATTCTTTTAATGTAGTCCCTGAATGTACAAATCCATCAAAAATGGCATTCATACTCACTTCTTTGAGTTGTGCTCATCCCAGCCCAAAAGGTATCTTTCAGGTACACAAGAACCCAAAACATCCGCTCACTATAGAGACTTTGAAGCCATGCATTCTCGTGCAAATTGTAACTGTCAAGAAACATCTCCCAAGACTTATCACACTCTTCAGAAGTCTGAGAATCATAAACACATTTCTGCAATTCACTTTTCAAGCCACACTTATATTGAGCATGTGAAGCCAACTTCTGTGACATTTTTCGCATTATATGCCACAAACAATATATGTGCCGGGTGTGAGGAAAAACTATTGCAATCGCATTTTTCATGGCCCTGTCTTGATCAGTGATGATAGATTTTGGCGCTCTCCCATCCATACATTTCAACCAAGTCTCAAATAATCAAACAAATGTTTCAATATTTTCACATGATATCAAACCTGCTCCCAAAAGTATTGATTGTCCATGGTGGTTCACACCAACAAACGGAGTGAATGACATGTTATGTCTATTTGTTAAGTATGTTGTATCAAATGTCACAACATCCCCAAAATACTCATATGTTGCTCTGCTACGTGCATCGGCCCAAAAAACATTTTGTAATCGACCATCATCATCCAAATCCATGCATGAGTAAAACCCATCATTCTTATACTGCATTCTCTCAAAATATAAGCGTAGTGCATCAACACCTCCTTTGCCAAGTATAAGGTGTCGAGCTTTGTCAATATAATTCCGTGCATCTTTTTCAACAAATGAAAGTTTTTCAAATCCACCATACTCGACAGCCACATCATTAAAACTTTTAGACGTGCCTATGCCTGCCCTGTTGTTAATATCTAACTGTCTCTTTACGGAGTCATGAATAGCTCAATTATATCTAAAAAATCTTGCCTTCCGTGAACTTAGTCCATGGTTGTGTGCATTTTGCACAGCAGTTATGCGTAGACCATCATCAACTAAAGTTGCATTAATCTTCACCTTACAACTAGTCTTCGTTGTCAGACATGGTTTAGAAAGGTTGGAAATACAGTTTCTTGCCTTACCACCACGCGCACAACCAAGTGTAACATATCTAAGACTTCCATCAACTTCCATTCTACTTCTTTGAGCCATTATGCCAAATCCAGTTTGTCTCCCATATTGCTTATAATAGTCAATGAGTTCTTGCTCAGTTTTGAAAAACATCCCAACCGTTGGCTCTTCAACTTCGTCATTATCATTTCGTGACGTTGGCTCATCAACCGCATCGTCATCATCATTCTCAAGTATTGGCTCTCAACCCCCATTATCATCATCATTCTCAATAGTTGGCTCTAAACCCCCAACATCATCATCATCCCCTAGTGTTGGCTCTAAAACTTCATGAACATAAATTGCTCTCTCACCATCTCTCACATTTGGGGTATCCATATAATTACTGACCTTTATACAGAAAGGGATAAGGAGATTGAGAGTTTCGTCAACAGAGAGCAGATAAAGAGACGGGCATAAATGCTCTTTCAGATTTTAGGTTTTTTGATTTAGTGGTAATTTGGTCATTTTAATAATAAAATGAGGATCTTTTTGTCTATTTTTATATTGGATTGTAGAGAAGTCCAAAAAATTGGACCGTTCCTAGCATCACTTTTTATTTTATTTTTTTACCCCGAATGATGTTAATGTTGATGAAGAAATTAAAATTTTGCTCATGTTTGATACACATTAAGATTTTCATTTTCATTATTTTTCTCGTTTTTAACCATATATTCCTCAATAAAATATTATTTTCCATTAGATCAATAATTTTTTCTTCTTTTTCAACAACACATTCTCCATCAATATACTATTTAAAAATATATTTTTCCAAAATAATGTAGCTCAAACACACCCGTGATGTTATATCCGCTTTAATAGTAATGGACACATATCGATTCTTCGAGGACCAATATAAAATTTTCCCCGGATTAAATTATTTGTACAAAAAATAAAATTCATACTTGTTTCTCATCGAAGAGGAATCATTGCATAGTAAAAAGACTAGTATTCATCACTATTGATGTTAAAAACGAATTTATGTGACAATTGGTTGATTATTTTAATATAAAGCCAAATGATTTATTTAATTTGCAGTCATTTCGATTCATCGCGTCCTCCACCTCCCTCCATTCCTCTGCCTCCCGTAGCTGCTTCGCCTTGACACAGCCATTACCCACTGGACACTCCGTCTCCGTCCATGTGAATACAAAGCTGCTTCGCCACCTCCGGCCGTGAAGTTCCGTATGACAACAGTCAGCAGCTGTTTCGGTTTGATTCAAGCCCCTAGAGTCTAAACCAGTTGTCCCTGGCTGCTTCGCCTCCGCCGGCGATTCTTGACCCCGAATCGGCGAACCCAGTCAGCTAACTGTAGCAGCCAGCAGGATTAGCCATTAGATATGAAATGAAAAGATTCTTTCAAAGAAAAACTAATGTGGACAAGAGCTGATCACTCTAGGCTATTCTTGGTCATCCCTTTAAGTAATGATAAATTGTGCCCGTACTGGGTTAGTTTCCCTGCTCCACCCCTGCCACCACCCACACACGGAGGTCTACGATAGAAGAACCAACAATTCCAAGGCCTCTGGAAAATATTGTAGAAGTTTTTACAGCATTGAGATTCGACCCTGGGAGTTCTGCTATCTTTGAAAGAGTGAAACTTTCTCGTTTGGAACCAAATTTCTTCATATATCGCAACCGCTGAATTTTTTCAAAGAATAATCATAAATTTTGTAGGGGTGATAAATTTTATTTTCTTCTTTTGTTGGGATTGCACTTTAATTGATGGGTACTTCAAACATATCTTTTTAACTGCTATTCCTTAAAATTTGTCGATCTGGATAGCTTCCCCCGATGGTCCCCCTTACCCAACAACCAACCACCACTCAACCCTACCAGCCACACTACCGACGCCATTAGTAACCAGATCCCAAACTCACGCCCTACACGAACCGGCCTCACGCCACAAACAAAAAACCTGCCAGCCGAAATCTTCCAGGACGCAGCTTCTGGGTCGAAAACCAGCCAGCCTTACCTTGGCACAGGCGTCGGCGAGCCACCGGAAGCAACCTGCGACGCCACCCGCAACAGGAACAGGGTCGACGCAGCCTCTGAACAGGAGAAACTAGGGTTTCCAGCCGCGGCCAAGCTACAGATCCGACCACTTCCGAACATCATCTTGCCTCACGCGCCTGCTAGCCGGAATGTGCAGGGTTTTCCGACGCCGGTGGGCCAGGCGCGTGTTGCACTTGCCGCTCCGTCTGCGCGTGGCCCCCAGCGCCGCCGCCTGAAATTTGTCGGAATCCTCACACTATTTCGAGACTATTCAGATCAGTGAATTCACCATTGGATGGTCCGTTTGCACGCAATTTAGGGAGACAAGCTTATGTAACAGGTGGTCAGAGTTTCAGTTCACGCTTTACAATTGAGGCAAAGGAGTTTGTAGTGAAGGTGACGGACTCATGTCTTGTTAAATTTTCCGAATGGGGACCGAAGGTATCAGACACTATTTGCATGGGTCGGTTTGGAGCTGTTTGGATGGTTAATATGATAGATAAGTTGCGGGGGGCTGATAAGACGGTGGACTACGTTGCTAAGTTTGATGAGTCTTCTCGAGCATTCTTGGCACAATGCTGTGCCAACAGTCGTGGTAGGTTTTTGATGTTGGCACAGTACGGAGAGAGGCGTCGAAGAGGAGTTGTAATGGTGCCAGAAGGAACGAATGGAGGGGGATGGATAGCGGTTTCACGTGTATTTCAGGCAGTTGTTGATTCATTTGTTGCAAGAGATAAGATTAAGCGCCAAACAGTTAACGAGAGGAGCCGACTTGGCTTGACCTATGCCGAGGTTACGGCAAACGTAAAGGAATTACATAAGGCTAATCAGTAGGTGTCGGTGAACAAAGAGGGAGCAGAAAATGAGGGATGCGATCCTAATGCAGTCTCAAGGGCCCGTATTCAAGCGTTGAAAATGGAATTGGATGAATTGATTAATGTTGTGGAAAGTGGGTCACTAGTGGGGCCCAGTATCACTTTCTGCCATAAGTGTGGGATGGGTTTGGCTAAGCAATTTGATAAGGGTAAAAATGTAGTAGAGTTGGATCCAAAGGAACTATCATTAGCAAGGGCACAATCTGTAGATAAAGAGGCGGAGGATAAGGTGGAGATGAAGGGAACAGAAAAGAATGAAATGGATGTTATGATCGAGGCACATCGGGAGGCGGAGCTTTGGGCTACAGTAGGGGAGTTGGGTGATACGATTGTAGGAACGGAGATTTTGGAGGCGACCAATTGTTTTACGAGTGAGGGCGCGTTGGTTGAAAAATCAAACGTGATGATTGAGCATCAGCAAGATAGGATAGGATCAGCGTCAAAAGTTAGAAATACCTATTGTAGGAGATCTTCAAAGTCTATGAAGGAAGGGGATTCAAGGAATGAGAGCGCGCTGGTAGTCTGGATTGGAGGAGACGAGAAGGGGGACACGAACGGTGATGGTGTACGGATGGAAGAAGAAGAGGGAATTCTTATTGCTCCTAACTATGCTGGGGATATGGTGGAAGTTAGTGTTTTTGACGCTAAACCCCGACCATCAGACTGAGTTCTTCAAAAAAATTTAGAATTTAGTACGATGGTAGGGGTGTCATGCGATGGGTATGAAACCAGACTTCTACAGTTATTTGAGGAGTTGGAAGCTAGCAGAGGACATAGGATGAATACAGTGGAAGGAAAGACAAGAAGAAAGGGTGATCGTGAGCTCAAGCGTTTAGAATGCTCGGTTAATTATGATGTCAAAGGTGGCGAGGCAAGGAGAGGTATGATGGGGAGGGTTGATGATATGTTTAGATGATTCCAAAAATTATTAGTTGGAATGTGAGGGGGCTGAACGAAAGTGGGAAAAAATTAGGTGTTCGAAATCTTTTAAGGGGATGGAGGGCGGATCTCGTATGTTTACAAGAAACTAAGTTGGAGGTCGTTTCGAAGATTGTTGTGAGTAGCCTTTGGGGAGGACCGCATGTGGGGTATCAGTTAATTAGATCTTCAGGGGCTTCAGGGGGGATCTTGGTGATGTGGGATACTAGAGTTTTTGTCATGGAGGAAGTTAGCGAGGGGATTTTCTCCCTATCGCTATCGTTTAGAAATATTGGAGATAACTTCCGGTGGATGTTTATAGGAGTGTATGGACCTAATGTTGAGGAGGGTAGATGTAGATTGTGGGATGAAATGGCGGGGATGATGAGTTGGTGGAACCTGTCCTATCACGTATAGATCGATTTTTGGTTTGTGGAGAGTGGGAGGCTAAGTACCCAGAGATAACGCAGAGGAGGAAGGCTGTATTCAGATCATTTTCCTATTTCAGTGTCTGGAAATGCAAGGCAAGGTGGAAGACGGCCTTTTAGGTTCGAGAAAATGTAGCTTAAAGTCGAAGGATTTGAGGAACGAGTTCGGAATTGGTGGGCATCCTATGATTTCAGGGGGTCTCCTAGCTTTGTTTTGGACCGGAAACTGAAGGCTTTAAAAGGGGACCTTAAGAGATGGAATGAGGAGGTGGTGGGAGACATTAGTTATCGCAAAATGCAATGCCTTTCAGAATTAGAAGATTTGGATTCGAAGGAGGAAAATGGAGGCTTGGTAGGGGATGATAGGGCACGACGTAGAGGATTAAGGGAAGAGTTAGAGAGATTGATGGAGATGGAGGAGATTGCTTGGCGTCAAAAATCCAGGGTCAAGTGGCTGAAAGAAGGAGACAGATGTAATCAATTTTTCCATAAGGTTGCTAACTCCAATAGACGTAACAATTCTATTACTACGTTAGAGGTGGACGGGGTTACTTATGTGGAACCACAGGAGATCAAGAACCATTTGGTTAGCTTTTATCAAAATCTCTACTGGGAGCACGTGGATTGGAGGCCAGAATTGGATGGACTGGACTTCTCTACTATTAATGAAAATGATGTCACTTGGTTAGAGAGACCGTTCGGGGAGGATGAAGTTAGGGAGGTGGTGTTTAGCATGAACGACGATAAAGCCCCAGGACCCGATGGTTTCTCTTTCTCCTTCTATAAGGGTTGTTGGGAAGTGGTACGATCTGACATTATGGATTTGCTTACTGATTTCTTTCGGCGCAGAAGATTTTTAAGAAGCGCAAATGCTACTTTTATTGTGCTTATTCCGAAGAAGCCGGGTGCTACAGATATTAAGGACTTCCGTCCGATTAGTTTAGTTAGTGGGATCTACAAGATTATTACGAAACTATTGGCGAATAGATTAAAGGAGGTGTTGGGCAAGGTGATGTCTAAATTTCAAAATGCCTTCGTTAAAGGGCGTCAGATTTTGGATTCCGTACTTATTGAGAGTGAATGCATCGATTCTAGAATGCACCTAAAGGTCCCAGGAATGTTATGCAAGCTCGACATTCAGAAAGCTTATGATCATGTTAACTGGGGTTTCGTGTTGTATATGCTCAGGCGGTGTGGTTTCGGGGAGAAGTGGTGCCAGTGGGTCCAATTTTGTATTTCTACGGTTTCATTCTCAGTCATGGTGAATGGTGTTCCGGAGGGTTTCTTTCGTAGCAGCAGAGGACTGAGGCAAGGTGATCATCTGTCCCCCTTGCTGTTTGTCATTGTTATGGAAGCTTTCAGTAGAATGATTGAGAAGGCTGATGGGCAAAACTTGTTAAGGGGTTTTGTTGTTGAGCAATTGCAGGTTTCTCATTTGCTATTCGCAGATGATACATTGATTTTCTGTGATGCAGATGCGGAACAATTCAGGAATTTGCGTCGCCTACTCTTGTGTTTTGAAGCTGTATCTGGATTAAGAATAAATTTGGAAAAACCTGAGGCTATCACTGTGGGAGAGGTTGACAATGTGGAGGAGTTGGCTGCGATTTTGGGTTGTAGGGTAGGGCAATTGCCTATGACATATCTTGGGCTCCCCTTAGGAGCACGCTTCAAAAGCATACAGATTTGGAATGATATTGTGGAAAGGGTAGAGAAAAGACTTGCAGGCTGGAAGCGTATGTATCTTTCAAAGGGAGGTCGCCTCACTCTCATAAAATCCACCTTGTCGAACCTCCCTACTTATTTCATGTCTTTGCTTCCTATTCCCGGCGCAGTGGCAAAACGATTAGAGAGAATCCAAAGGGAGTTTCTTTGGGGAGGCTTAGGGGAGGAGAGAAAACTACATTTGGTCTACTGGCGTATTGTTTGTTCTCCTATTAGATCCGGTGGTCTCGGGTTGAGAAGTCTTGTTTTGTTTAATAAGGCATTGTTGGGTAAGTGGCTTTGGCGATTCGGAGTTGAGAGGGAGAGTTTTTGGAGAGAAATTATATGGGCCAAATATGGAGTCTTGGATGGGGGTTGGTGTTCGGGTGAGAAACGTGGGTGTTACGGGGTGAGTTTGTGGCGATATATTCGGCGAGGGTGGAATGACTTTCGGGACAGATTGACTTTCATTGTGGGGGATGGCAATTCCATCAGTTTTTGGGATGATTGTTGGTGTGGTCATAAACCGCTTAAATTGAGATTTCCTTCGTTGTACCGAATTACGATGGACCCATCTGCCATGATAAATGATGTCTTTGATATCCATAATGGGAGCTCTAGTTGGAATATTGTGTTTGGTCGGGGTCTGCAGGACTGAGAAATGGATGAATATGCACTGTTCTTGACATCGTTATATGAGGCTGATATCAGGGTTGGAGAGAGTGATTGTAGCAGGTGGAGACTGACACGTGATGGTATTTTCTCAATTCGCACTTATTTCAGATCCGTATTGGGAATTGAAGAAAATCTATTCCCATGAAAGATGATTTGGAAATGCAAACTACCCCCGCGAGTGGCATTTTTACTGTGGACTGTGGTCAGAGGACAGGTACTGACGGTGGATAATTTCCAAACAAGGGGCTTATATGTGACTGAATGGTGCTATATGTATAAGAGGGACGGGGAGACGATTGAACACTTGTTTCTTCATTGTGATGCTGCTCGCTTTTTGTGGAATGATATTTTGACATCGCAACACATGGACTGGGTATTGCCAAGACGTATGGAGGACATGTTAAGGGCATGGAGGAGAAAATTTCGAGATAAGGACAGTAAACTTGTTTGGGACCTTATTCCGGGCTGCATCGTTTGGTGTTTGTGGAGAGAAAGAAACAACCGCTGTTTTGAAGACCAATCATGGACTAAAGCGCAGATTAGTGAATTATTTTATTTGACATTGTGTAGTTGGTTTAATATCTCGGCTCATAGGCATATTGACGGGCTGCCTAATTTCATGTCGTTCTTTTCTGACTTAAAATGACTATACACTCCCCGTGTATTCTGTTTTGATTATTAAATATTGATTACCTTTCAAAAAAAAAATTTTGCAGTCACAATTTACTTTAAAATCGCTGGGCTAAATGCGAAATAATTTACAACATCGTTCACGGTAGCAATCGTGGTACTACTTCTATAACCTTAATTAATGCCCCCAAAGGGAAAACCCTAAGCGTCGTCAACTGTACTACCAACCTACTAGGAAGTAGAGCCCCCTTCAACTGCGTATCTCTAAATTCCCAACCCAGCACTATATTTATTTTTATTTTCTGAATTTTTGTGCTGATCTCTCTGGATCCCCGTTCCGTTAATTGCACCGGTTAAGCGATCAGAATTCTCAAGAACTGTTTTTTCCTGAATGGCGTCGAAATTCGGGTTAGCGGGTGGCATTCCGGAGCGGCGGGTCCGACCCATTTGGGATGCCATCGATTCTCGCCAGTTCAAGAACGCCCTCAAGCACTCCGCGAGTCTTCTCTCCAAATACCCAAATTCTCCCTATGCTCTTGTAAGTTTGTCAGCTCATCGCCACTTATTTTTCTTCTTTTATTTTCTTCAGTATTTATTTGTGATAGTAAACGTGAATGTTAGTGATCAGTATTCGAATTACGATTGCAATGTGTGCAGGCTTTGAAGGCGTTGATATTGGAAAGAACGGGCAAAAATGAGGAAGCGCTTTCTGTTTGTTTAAATGCCAAAGAGATTTTATTCACCAATGACTCCAGCATTTTCATAGACGATCTCACACTTAGCACTTTACAGATTGTTTTCCAGCGCCTAGATCACTGTCCGTGTTACCTCTACTTAGTTTCTGTGCTTGTTTTTCTTGGATGAATATGCGTTTAAATATTGTTTACTATAACAGTTGATATGGCGACAAGTTGTTATGAGTATGCATGTGGCAAGTATCCCAACAATTTGGAACTAATGATGGGTCTTTTCAACTGTTACGTTCATGAATATTCTTTCGTGAAGCAGCAACAGGTGAATGACGTGATGCTGCTTCCCAATATTTTTTGTATGTTACTTATATGTTAGGCTTATGGATTTCTTTAATTTTCATTTCAAAACTTTACCCTCTTGGTCGCAGATAGCTATTAAAATGTACAAGATTGTTGGTGAAGAAAGGTTCTTGCTTTGGGCTGTTTGCAGCATTCAGTTGCAGGTCCTTATTGATTTTAACTACTATCATTCTTATGTGGATATGATCTGTTAGAACTTGTGGCAATAATTAGTTTTCAGCATTCTTCACCCTTTGATTTGTTAAATTCAGAAATTGGAACTAGAGAGCAAACTTAAAAAGTTATTTTGCCTTGTAATTCTTTTGATTTCCCTTGAAATAGTATCTGGCTGAATGAACATGGTCGCTGATTTGTCTGAAGACATCTTTCAAGGCTTTACAAAATGGAAATTGCCGATTAGGAAAAGTTTAGATGCTCATCTCTTTTTAGCTCACAGTACACAAGAAGACTACCCTTTGAAGATAATCTTAGTGCTAGTTTGAGGCCCATTTTTTTTTTTGTCAGAAATGCATTATGGAATAGTGATTTGATGTAGAATGCGTGGTTAAAAAATAAGGAATTTTTTTTGGTTCATGTGTAATATTATTTTATTTTAAAATGTATTTTGGAAGTAACGGGGACCAAACAAGAGCTTAACATAGAATTGTTGCTCTTTAATATTAATCTAGATCATTGCTTTGGTATGGGAACCTCATTTTTCCTATGAATGAAATTACATGAGTTGACCAAAGAAATTGTTAGTTTGATCAATTTTGATAGATTTTTAACACCTAATATCGCATCTATATGAGTGACACAAGAAATTTGGGTTCGACTCAAATAACTTGTTATTCTAGGAGGAGGTACTTGTCCCCTGGCTGCCTCAATCAGGAAAAGAAGTAGTGCAAGGTTGAGTTTATCTTGAGTTTGCTTACTAATTGTTCTAAGTGATGACTGATGCGTATGAAAATTCCTTTGCCATATTTTCACATTTTGACCAACTATACTATGTCTATATCACTTAGTTTATGTTAAAATTCTGTGTAATCAAAAGAGAGGAGAATAATGAACTCATTACAATTCATGTGGAAATGATTCCAAACGTCATTCAAGATCAAATTTCAAATGAGCAATAATCAGACATTGCAGAATGTTTCAAAAATGTTCATGGTACCATAGAGCAAGTAAAATGTAAACTAAAAGAGTAGAATATCGGGAGAAGAAGAGTAGAAGACAATCCTATCAAGGATTTATTGTCATAGGTAAATTATGTATTCAATGAGAATAAGTTACAACATTGTTTGGAGTAGGCTTAATTTGGGCTAAAATTCTGTAGCCCAAACTCAACGCATTATAGTTTGAGCAAATTTGTGTTCAAGCTCAACCTAGCCCATTCTAGATTAATGCCTAGCACATATTGAAACTTGCCAAGCTGGTGGGTCTAACACATCCGGTTTCTATCCTGTTCATCTGTTTATGGTTAAATTGTATTAGTTACCACTGGCTCATGATCTTATGCTTTTATTTTACCCCTTGAAGCTTATGACAGGGCAAATGTTCAGAACTGCGAATGATATAATCATGACTGCCATGATAACTATGTTTTTTTGGGGATATATCAGCTTCTTTTGATGCTTACTTATGGTATTTGAACTTGACAAGGTTTGTTGTGGCAATGGGGGAGAGAAGCTTCTACAGTTAGCTGAAGGCTTACTCAAGAAACATATAACTTCTCATAGTTTGCATGAACCAGAAGGTACATCTTTTTTTTTTTTAGTAGACCATCAAAAGGAGTTTGGTTCCCATATTTTACGCTTGTTCAAGTACTAAAGCAACTGGTCGTTATTGCAGCTCTTAGTGTCTATATATCTCTGTTGGAGCAGCAATCAAAATATGGAGATGCCTTAGAAATTCTTTCTGGAAATTTAGGATCTCTTATGATGATTGAAGTTGACAAATTACGCCTACAGGTATTTTCTAGACCATTAAGCCCTCAAATCTGAACTCTTTTAAATTTTAACAAGTAATAGCTTTGGAAATCACCTATTACCATTAGGCATGTGTTTGATCCCCATTTTTTCCTCGTTATTGCAATTCAAAAAAGCAACTCCAACGGAGCCTAGAAGATAATAAATCCTTAAAGGAGAAACAATTGAAGTTCCATTATGATAAGAAGCCAAATATGGGAGCAGGATTTATTTGTATTATAACTTCTTGATGTTTATACCTGTGCATATTTATTTTTGCAGAAAGTTCTTTTGTTCTTTTTATCTTAAAAAGAGATTTTGACCTATGGTACTATTTTTTTTTTCAGACCTGCTCATATTTCTAGTGGTTGGTTTGCTTCCAATTCAAACTTTGTTCTGTCTTATCTACTTTTTCCAAAATTAATCCTGTTCAAAATATTTTTTATTTGTTCTTGCCAATTCTGCTGCTATATAAATAACGGAATATGCATTCTGGTAGGGTTCTGGTTCCATTTCAATATTTCGTACGGAATGGCAATACGCAAATTGTCCTCAATAGTTATATTTCCCATCCCAGTCTCAGAACACAGCTGAAATACTAGTCAACCAAACCCCGAGCCTGGCCATTTTGCAGTTCGATTATATTTGCATGCCACCTGGAGTGAACTGGGTGATCCAGACAATTTGTGTATTGGAAGTTGGAACTGGAGACTGGGTGGCTTTACTGGGTATCATTCTAAATCAATGAAACTCCCAGCAGACAATCTAAATGCTTGGGTTGCCTGGCTTGCTTTGGGCTACCTTATACATATATTTTCTCACTGAATTCAACTATTATAGCTGTGCATTTTACATTCCAGTAGCATTTCAATTGCAAAATATTTTCAAATATTTCAAAAAATCAAATATATTCCTCTAGGATTTGATATTTTTATATTAAATAATATCTTACATATCTACATATTCTGTTGCTAAAAGTAAACTTGATTAAATCACATAAAACCTATGTTTGAGTATAACAATTTGCCAGTCAAATTTTCTATCAGGAAAGAACTACTCTCTTCTAAACCTTTATATTCAAAGATGTATGCCAGCTGATTACACAAACAAAAAGAAGTATATACCTTCTTTCCATTTTAAGAGCTTGCAATAAAATTGAAATATCGTGAAGAATACTTAATAAACACTTGATTTTGTAAAACGCCCTAACATGAAGAAAAAATGTTGTTCAGCTTTTAATTTTGATTATCAACGAAGATGGCCATATACTTTGCTAGTTAATAGATGTTACCTGACTGATCTGCTTGCCAGTGAAGAAGCTACCCGGATATATGACGCCGGATCATTTTGCTGTCAGTTGGCTTTAGCATCTATGATTGTCGTGCATTATTTCCAACAGACAGAAATACATCTAGGATTATAAGCTGGATGGGTAGTTCACTTATTTATGTTTGTGGCTGCTCGAATTGGCCTGTATACACCATGTAAGCACACATCTCACAAACTTTTTGCTCTCCGTTGGGGTTAGTATCTTTGAGTCAAGGTTGTTGTGCATTTTTGCGAAACCACACATTTTTAAGATATTAGCTGGAGGGGATAGTTAACATATTTATTCTTGTAGAACTGCTCCCTTAATTATCTTGTACACATCGTGAAATTCTTAAATTAGAGAGTGATCAGCAATGTATTATGATACATGTAGTTGAACAAAAGCTACTTTATAGTTTTAACTCTTTAAGGAAGCCTCGTTTATCTTCCGAAGGTGTGTATTTACATGAAATATCTTCAATAATTCAAATTTCAGAACAAGGAAAATGCTTGTTGTACATCGCGATTTGCATAATCTTTTACAGATTGAAAAGGTGTCAAAAACAAAGTGGGGGAGTTTTTTTTTTGGTTGACCAAATCCAATCTCGCCACATCATGTAAGCAAATTTGTAAGTTGTGATGTACATGTAGTACAACCATTAGAACAACCACCGCCGTGGGTCCGCCTCCCAGCAAAAAACTCAAAATAGAATAAGAAAGAAGCTGAATAAATGAAAAGATTATGTTGCCTGCTCAATACTTATATGGTCATGATGACAGTGGTTCATTTTGCGATGGTATGCCATGCACGGTTATGTAAAGAAGGGAAACAAATTTTTTTAATGTTCAACAGTTGTAGTTCCATATTTATCTTCAAATTGTGCAGTTGCCTGAATTCATAGGTAGTTTGACCGAATGTCATCCATTCAACCTATCTTGTCTTTTTCTGCATACTTTCTCCTCTCTTTTACCTCCTTTAATGATAATTATATTCTCACTCTTTTTAGAACCCATATTGCGTTGCGAATTCTCTGGAATGTGTGATAAATGTTTCAAATGTTACAATTCCCTCAAAAATTTTCCCACAAGTTGAAATTGAAGATTATATGCTTTTACAATTCACTATCTGATGTTACTTTGTTTGATAATTCAAATTTTGGTTCTCCTTTTAGGCCCTATTTGCCTCCTGTTAAGCTTTTATTCTTTTAACTTTAAGTTTACAGGGAAAACTTCTTGCAAAGGCAGGGGATTATGCTGCTGCGGCTGGCATATTCCAGAAAGTTTTAGAATTATGGTATGGTTTTAGAACTGACAAAATATTGAAGTTCTATTTGGATCTCGGATTTCATTTGTAAAAACTGAAAACGGAAGGCAAAATTTGTGAGAACTTTTTTAACAATAAAGAAAAATCAATCTTTTTTTAAGTACAGTTGGATATCATGAAAAACGAAAACAAGTAAATGCATCAATGGACAAATGTCACTGTGAATTATGTATTTAAATGTGTTTTCCTTTGAAGGCAAAGGTTTTCCTGACAAATTTTACCTATGACATCAAGTTCCAAATGGAGTCTAAATAAGCACTACTTGGCCTTAAAAATTGTGTTGCTTTGCTCTTACCATCTGTGGAGTTAACATCACTGTGGTGATTAAGAATTTTGTTAAATGTTGAAAGTTTAATTTACACAATGTTTGATACCCATTCTTCTAAAATACATTTTTTCTTCTCTTATTTTCAACCACACGTTCTCCAATAAAATAATATTACACGCAAATCCAAATTTTTTTCTTATTTTTTAACCACATATTTTCTATCAAAACACTATTTAAAATGCATTATTGGGAGAATAATGTGGCCCAAATAGGGTGTTACTTTTACTTCTAAAATAAGGTTTGGTAATTCTTCTCTTGTTCTTTCACCTTTCTTCAAATAGTTGCACCTCATTGTGGTTATTTACTTATTAGTTTTTCCTCATATCTGAACATGAACGCAAGAGATGATAATTCGAGGACGACCTTTTTCATGGTACCTTTTCTCTTTGTAAGTGATGGTTAAGTGCTCTTTTTTATGAATAATTAACATACAAAAAATGCTGCGCTTGTAATAGAAGATAGCGAAACATGAGTGGGGGTATGCTTTAATTCTATTGAAATGCACAGGTAACTTCTTACATGTAAGATTCTTTTAACATTATTTATATTTCATACCTTCATATAAGATTTCAACTGCAAACTAAGCCAAATAAGATTCAAATTAAAGCTTGTTTAAAACCAAAGCTCTTTGAAGTTTGAATACAGCAATGGTACAAGTTTTAAGAAGATTCAAAAAATCTTGACAAATAAACTATATGAAATCATGAAAAAAAGTACTGCAGCATGGATGAAAATGAACATAATTTAAGAGGAATGCTAGTATTTTCTGATAACCATTTCCTTGTGAAGTTGTAGAGTTTTTCCTTATTTTTGCTCTTGCATCCGCAGTACTTATTCTAAACATTTCTCTTCATTTTCTTTGGTAGTCCTGATGACTGGGAATGTTTCATGAAATACCTTAGCTGTATTTTGGAGGATGACAGTATCTTGAGTAAGGGAACTGACAACGATGCATTTGATCCATCAAAATCTATAGAGTGCAAGAATATGCAGTTAGCAGATGAAATAGTATGTCCTTGTGGTTCCCTGTTCAAGAAGTGCTTCATTGCTATACTTTCTACAGCATTTGACATGTGCCAGTTGTGTGTGCAGTTAGATACCCGCTTGTCAAATGCCCAAACCTTTGTGCAGAAACTAATGGCAGGAACCAGTAATGATTCTGTAAGATGTCCCTACTTGGCACACCTCGAAATTGAGAGGCGAAAGCTTCTATTAGGGAAAGGTGATGCTGAGGAACTAGTCAATGCTTTGATGCAATACTTTTGCAGGTATTATACAACCCTCTGTTTTTAATTTTTAACTTCATCATTTTCAAATTTTGGGCAATTTTTTTATTGCTAAAACTACTAATACCCCCTTCTTCCATCAAAAATTTGTACTATTGACCCCTTGCACTGTTTAACATTGCATGAAATGTTTGAAATACAAGTGTTAGGTGCCAGCTGATTTGGTAAGTTCTAGGTTATGTAATTGGGAAATTGACACCGGAGACCTCGACCTTTTAAAAGTGAGCACTCCCCAATCAAATCTTTCATCAAACACAGACACCCCATCTTTCATTTTTGTAGCACTTAGGTACTTGCTGTCGGATTTCATCCATTTAAGACCATAAAATGTCACGGTCAAAACACATGATGATAGATTGCCCAGGTGCCATCCTGTTCTCATCCCCAAAAAGCCACACCCTTTTCCTATCATCTTTCTTTCTAATAATAGCTTGGACAGGTGTGGGGGATGGGGGAGAAACAAAGGGGGTACTGTGAAGCACAGAAACACTCTGATAAGTATAAAACATTGACAAAGAGAGAACAGTGGGCACGTATTTGTTTACTTATTTTACCTTAAAACAGTGACATGTATCTGACCTTTGGAACAATGTTTCGTGCTACAACCAGGCATCACGTAATTAGTTAATAGACTTTTTGGAGAAAATTTATGTGTGCACGATTTTTACAAAAATGTGAGGTTTAGCACCAAGTGCTCACTTATGCAAAGGTTGGGGACCTTCAGTGTCTTTTTTTCGATGTAAATTTAGTTTGGTTTACTATATTGGGTTATTCTTGCAAATTGCAATTGTAGAGAGCATATTGGCAAACTAGGAAAAAAAAAAAAACATAAAGGACTTCTCTACTACTAAAGTCATTAAAATTTGGAAACTTAGCATCCGTGGTCTAAGCCCTTGTTTGAGCCTTGAGCCTCATTCTTTCCATCAAAATGTATTCTTGAACAGTGATTTGACTTCATTTCAACCACACATTCTTCAATAAAATAATATTACACCCATTCAAAATCTTTCCTTATTTTTAACCACACATTCTCCATCATAACACCATTACAAAATGCATTTTTTGAAACAAGGAAATCATAAACTGCACACTTCTGAGACAAGAGAGACCTTGTGATGAACATTGACATGTAAGCCTTTTTTCTCAAATACAAGCTAGTGAAAGAATGGTTTGTGTTCTTTAGCCCGAAACCATTGACATGTAAGTCCTCTTTCTTCCGAAGACTAGTGGTACCTCTTGGGGCCCGCTAGAAAGAGTCGCTGAACATTCAGTATCCACTTTTTTGCTTCATCATTTTATGTCACCCCGTTCAATTTATTTAATAAGATAGTGGTTGGAATATGAATGTGAGAGGCTATAGAGAGTAGGGGTGTCCAAAAGTCCCGAACCGGACCGAACCGAACCGAACCGAACCGAGCGATTCTTCATAAGTTAAATACCCGAACTGGTACCCGAATCGAGAACCGATGGGTATAGGTCAAGTCTCGAGTCTAGACTAAGAACCGAAAAATCGAATAAGAACCGAAACTAAATAATTTTTTTATTTTTTCTAAATAAATTAACAAATTAATTAAATAAATCATATCATATCATAATTTTAAGTCTTGGACCTCAATTTTTTAGGGACTTTTAATTTATATTTTATTTTCTTTATGTAAATAGTCTGCTTGAAACAAATTAATTGATATGGACCACCGACATTTTAATATTAATATCTACTTTTTGGTATTTGTATGCATTGAATTAATGTTATTCATATATTTTTTAATTGGGCTACGTTAATTTATAAAAGTTACGAGAGGATTCAAAGGGGATTTCTTTGGGCAGGGATGAGAGAGGAGAGGAAATTTCATTTGGTTAAATGGGGAATTGTATGTTCTCCTATGAGGATGGGGGGCCTCGGATTGAGGAGGCTAACTTTGTTTAATAAGGCATTATTAGGCAAATGGCTGTAGCGGTTTGGTGTGGAGATGGAGAGTTTTTGGAGAGAAATCATTGGGGCAAAGTATGGCGTGATGGTGGGGGATGGTGTTCACGTGAGGGTCGTGGGTCTTACGGGGTGAGTCTATGGAGGTATATTCGACGAGGATGGAATGACTTTCGAAATAGCTTGACTCTTGTGGTGGGGAATGGTACTAATATTTGACTTTGGGATGATTGTTGGTGTGGAGATTTACCCTTAAAGTTGGGGTTTCCTTCCTTACACCGCATTACTATGATACCTTCTGCTATGTTGAATGATGTTTTAGCCATCCACAATGGGAGTTACAGCTAGAATATCACTTTTCAGAGGGGTCTGCAAGATTGAGAATTGGAGGATTATGCATTGTTTCTAGCGGGTTTGTATGAGGTGCAAATTCGGGGAGGAGAGGATGATCGTAGCCGATGGAAGTTGGCTCGGAATGGTATTTTTTCAGTCCGCTCTTATTTTAGATCTCTATTGGGCCCTGTGGAGAGTTCATTCCCCTGGAAGATGGTGTGGCATTGCAAATTGCCTCCACGGGTGGCATTTTTATTGTGGACGGTTGTGAGGGGACAGACATTAACGATGGATAATCTCCGAAAAAGAGGTTATCTTACCGAGTGGTGCTATATGTGTAGGAGCGATAGGAAATGCATGACCACTTGTTCATTCACTGTGATGGTGTCCGTTGGCTGTGGAATAATATTCTAGCTTCTCAGCATATAGATTGGGATTTGGGTGTTGCCTAGACGTATGGAGGACGTGTTGTGGGCATGGAGGAGGAAATTTCATGATAAGAATAGCAAACTAGTTTGGAATCTTATTCCGGGATGCATTGTTTGGTGTGCGTGGAGGGAAAGGAACGACCGATGCTTTGAAGACTAAATACGGATCCCCAGAGCAACTTAGAGAATTATTTTTTCTGACTTTGTATAATTGGTTTAATGTAGCAACTAGCAATCCTATAGAGGGGTTGTCTAACTTCATTTCTTTTATTTCTTGTTTAACCTGATAATACACTCCCTGTGTATTCTTTTTTATTAATGAAATTTCTCGATTATCTATCAAAAAAAAAAAAAAATTATAAAAGTTACGAATGAAATGTCATTAGTTATATTTATGTAGTATTGCTGTAAATGTGTTAAAAAATTTAATTATGGTATGGAACCGAACGGAATCGAACCCGAACGGTTCCATAATTATATTTGGACCCGACGGGTCCATTTATTAAATACCCGAAAATTTTGGAACCGAGCAGAACAGAACCGACCCGACCCGATCCACGGACATCCCTAATAGAGAGAATGAATACAAGAAACCAATTTAGACCAAATGCAATCCTTGTCGAGGTACTGAAGTGCCCATTTCAAGGCAGGTAATTTATGGTTGATGAAATTATCTAATGTGAGCATAGGATGTAAAAGGATGCTCGACAAATGGAGATATGGGGGAGGGGGTGTGAAAGTGATGCAGTCCTCAATCCCCATTACAAGGATAAGCGAGTGAGTTATTTTTGAAACGCGTATTTGTTAGTCCAAACTGATGTCTCCATCTTGTGATAACAAATAAATATTGAATGAACATAATTGAATTATTAAAGAAAAAAAGGTTGGGAGGATAATGCAATATATTGGTTTAACTCCAATCTGAGAGTAGATGTAGACTTGGAATCAAATTGAACCACTATAAATCCAGAGTTGTTATCTTCTCTACTCTTCTTATTAAAAAACTCAGTTACTTATTCATGTGGTGTTAAAATCGTTTTATTTATTTTTCCAATTCATAGGCGTTCATTCTTTACTTGTTATCATATGATAAAACATAAATTTAGAAAAAAAATTAAATAACTTGGACGCATCTTTTTGATATACAAATTTCTAATTTTTCCAAAGAAAATAACTCTTTACTCATCAGAATTTTTGTGTTTCAGACACCTCGCTATTTAAATCCCCTTGCCTATATACATTTGAATTTCTGCGCTTCTCTGTTGTAACTGTGACTTGTAGGAATATTTGGATTATCTGTTCTTTTTTTTAATAGAAATACAATCAACCCCTAGGCTAGGTTTTTATGCCTCGACCTAGACCCAAAATGGTGGGGGGGGGGGGGGGGGGTTAGATTTCCCGACCCTCATTAATATGAAATGTAACCTCCAGAATTTACAGGATCTGGAGAAGAAAATAAGAAATTTAAGGAATTTTTAATCCTAAAATGTGGAAGTACTACTTCCATTACATGAATAAAAGAATTAAAAAATATAGCAAGAGCAGCCTTCTATGAAGATCAAGTTGGCCCTCCCCGAACGTATGGAATACCTTGAGCTTCTAGTCATATTAGACTTCTACTAATGGGATATAGCTCTCAAGCCTGAAATTCCTTTGTTTGCTAAGTGATCTGCAACTGTGTGTATGAGGTAACAATCCTTGCTAAAATCTCACCCCTTTTTGGTACAGATGTTGCATTGTCTGTTGGTTATACTCTAACTAATTCAAACTTTATCACCTCTAAATAATTCTTCCCTACTTCTCACAACACCATAGGTCCAACATAATGCATTGCTAGCGAGAGACCTCTTAACAATTTTTTAATGACAAAGTTCGACGTTGTCTCTCAACCTACCACATCACATCCAGACTTTGTACTTTTTACCAGCGAACTTTCTGAAAGCTCCAGGACACCCGGTGCTGGGGTGTTATGTATTCAGATCTTTCTAGAAACCATAGGAAGGTTTTTTGACATTTTTGCCCTTAATTGCTGAAAGGAAAGTGTTAGCTTCTTTTCTTCTCGTTATATGTGTAGATACACTAGTATATATACTAATATATCTATATATAAAAATATATATACATGTATTTGTATATATACATATGTGCTTGTGCGTCTCTCTGCATAGATATACTTGGGATGGGATTGGGAGTGCTTACTGCACTATGAAAAGAAAACACCGAAATGCTCAACGTCCATAATTAATTTTAGTTGTGAACAAATAACTGTTACTTTCTCATGAAGAAAAGAGTTTGTTTACTCTCCTAGCTATTCTCCTATTTTACATTCACCAAATTTTAATTATGTTCCCTTTTGGAAGGGACAACATATTTTTATATTTGCCATCGTCTCTTTGGTATTTAACGCCTTTATGATCTTATTGTTGTGTTTCTTTTTCTTGGAACACAGGTTTGGTCACTTGGCTTGTTTCACTTCTGATGTTGAAGTGTTTCTTCAAGTTTTGGATAATAATAATAAGGCCAAAATTTTAGAGTACTTGGTGAAGGGATGCGAATCTAGCACAAATATGCCCACCAAAGCTCTTGGGCAATCCATAACTGTCTACAAAATTCGAAACGTAATAGGCAACATGTTCACTTTATCAGTTGAGGGTATGGCTTCTTCAATTTCATTTAATGAATTTTTCTAATTGGAACTAGTGTGTGTGTTAGAGCCAGCAGGGGCAAAATCTAACTACGGAATTTTTTTCTTAACACAAAATATAATAATATTAAAAGGATTATAATTTCTTAAAATTGTTATATAGGAGTTTTACTTTAAAAACACCGTATTGTGACTTCATTATCATTTTCATCAAATGCATTTTTTTTTGTACTATACACTGCCATATAATGACCTCAAACAACAAAAAAATTTAATAACGTAACTTTTTATTTTTACCATTAGAGTCTAGAATTTGTGAGAAGTTGTGCTATATCAATGTCCCCGCTCTTTAATTTTTTAAATACAGTTAAATGAACTAAACATGTCTGCAATAATTCAAATTCCATTTTTTTTCACAAATTAATACTTAATAGTACATCATACTATTAACACGTCATTTTAAAATATAAACATAAGAAGATATAGCAACATCATTTATGGAAAATTCAGATTCTAGTGAGGGCCCATGCACTGGCCCCCACCTCCATCCGCCGCCGCTGCTGTACCCATTTTCCCACTGTTAATAACATTTAATTCCTAAGAAACTGTTTGATCTGGATAGTATTAAGTCACGTTTTACTCCTTTATTTAGTTGGTGCCAGTTGTGAATAAGTTTATTGATCGTGCATTAGAACATGGATCTTTTCCTGTCTTTTCATTTTCGCTTCATCAGGTTTTCTGAAGTTTCTTCACTGTGCCCTAGGCTATGGTAGTTTAGTTTGTGTAATATCTAAAAATTTTGAGGGCTTTTCAGTATTCACACCATAAGCCTCAAAATCAACCACCACGGTACTTAAATGAACAGAACCCAAAAGTCGATTACAAGCAAATAGCTACGACGGTGGTAGGATAGATGAAAATACATGCAAAAGAAAAAATAAGCTAGGAAATAATGAGAACATAGGATGGAGGAAAGGGAAAGTTCTGGATATCTTCTGATGATCTGAAGAAAAAAAAGAACTAAAAGAAGGAAGGAAAGAAAGGAGAAAGAAAAGAAGGGAAGAAAGGAAAATGGGGTAAAGAGGGACTTGGCTAGAAGTTATTTTATTACTTTTATCAAGTCTTTTTTTTTTTTTTTTGTTATTTTGTTGTACTTTTCACAAATATAACATCAAATTAATCGTCATGTTTTCGAGAGGTCTATAATTAGTATTAATTTATTTTGAATATCTACCAAACGTTTAGGTAGAAAGTTCACCGACACACTACAATTCTATTAAATTGAAAAGTCCGTACATGACATAATATAGATGTGAAAATCCATAAATTAGGTTCCACAACTAAAAAACATATTTTTGGACTCATAAACATTAAAATATACCTATTAATTTTGAGCTGATCTGTGTTGCTTATTGTCTTAAATCTCAATGCAAAAAGTTGATGGCGAGTCATTTTGGGCAGTAAAAAATAAATTGTCCTTTTAGGTCATTCCGAGCTTACACTTTTTTTTTTTTTTTGTTAATAGGACAAATATTTGTTTTCTAAACTGAAAACTTATCCCAACAAGTCTTATGTTTTCAACAACTTCTAAGGGATGATAACCACCCAAAGTGTATAAGCTCCTAGTGCTTATAAGCTCATTTTCTTAAGCAATCCCAAGCATCCTCTTTGTTTATCTAGTTTTCTTTTTAACTTGTATATAGAATTTTTTATTTTTTATTTTTTTTATTTTTATAAAAGAGTTTGATTTTGAGTATCTTAGATACCCAAGATACCATTATATGCTTCAGCCTAAATATTAACTTTTTTTTTGTCAGACCTTGAGGACTTAGCTGCACAAATGACTGAAATGTTCTGCAAGAACCTTCCATTGTCCAAGGATCTGGATGCACAAGAAAGTATGTATGGTGAAGAGCTTCTGTCAATGGCATGCAATATATTGGTTCAGGTATTATATTTTGTTTTACAAAATCATATTTTTTTGTGTGCATGTAGTATTATTGCTACATTATTAGGAAGTAATCTATTGCAGACTCATCTATCTTTGATTAAACTTGTTCACTTTTGCATTTTATGGGAGATTTTACCCGAAAACTGTCAGAATCACCTCTGATGTGAAACTTCTGTTATTTCTGAACCAAGAATACATAATTGGTTTAGTAGAAACTTTATATACTATTTAATCTGTATCCTTTCGTAGATAGTCCTTGATGTTCTCTATCATAGAATTAACACACAAAAGTGAAGCAAATGATCAGAAATTCGGTTTATTACCCACCTTACGTGCTACTGGAGATATAGTATTTTGTACAGGGATCTATTAAAACTTGAAAGAAACAACATAAGACGTGAGGTGATAAATCTTCTCCGGAATATGTGACAAAATAAAAAAAGTCAACTTCCTCGACATATTTAGCGCCTGTTTGACGGCACTAAATTTTTTTGAAACAATGTATTGCGCAGTTGCTTAGGCCATTGATTAGATATGCCAGGTCAGATCACGGTTTTTAAAGTTGCAACATTTGACCGGTTACTTTTTTGAAAATGCAAACATTCCGAAAATACCCTTCTCACTCATTTCACTTTTGCGTTTTGCTGACGGAGATACGTTGAAGGGCCAAACTGTAAATTCACAACGGTTGAATAAGGTTAGAAATGAAACTTTCTAATACGAAGGCTGTAAGTGCATTAAAAGTGGGTACAGGCTGTCAGGAACCACAATATTTTTAAATTCATTTGTTACTGTTGAAAAAGGTGAAATCTAATTAAAACAAAAAAATAAGTGCCGTCAAACAGGGCAGGGGCTTAGGTTTCAGCAGGAATGTTGATAGCTAGAGCATAATCTCATCTTTTGTTTTGAAAATCGGGAAAACTAACTGCATTTCTCTTGGAAAAATTCATGGTTATTTTTTGCGCATCTATGATTGTCGCATCTAACATGACTCGTTTAGCAATAACTCGTTTCCCTGGACTTCCTATTTTTCTAACTTCTTGGATCGTCTCTTTGTAGTTTTTCATATGTAGCTATGTTTATCCGTTGCTATCTTCCACTGAATTCAGGTCTAACATTTGGATGTAAAGAAAGACAACTTTAAACAACATTGCGTATGGCTGTTTAGTAGTAATATTTCAATCCTTAGTTCACATATGGATACCTTCTCAGAATGACTATCTTAATTTCCGTTTTGAAATGTTACAAGTTTATCCTGTTATCCTATAGCAAACCTTTTATTTTCAATATATTTTTCTCATTATCTTCTTTGATATATTCCATTGGTTTCCATCAATTAAGATATGAAAGACATGGTCCCACTATCACTTATCTTGCACATTGAACTCCTATGTTAATACCTGTGTCTGGTCAAACTATGGCATTGACATTCAATTTATAATGGAGAGTATTTTTTTTCTTTTATCTTATTCTTTTTCGAGGGAATTTGATTTTTTTTTTTTCCAAACATTTTGTCTTTGGGTTTCCATCTTGCGTTTTTCTTAGAATTAGACTTTACACAGACAATTGGAAGTTCTACTATTGTTTTCAAGTAATCGTCTTTTTGCATTTTGGTAAAGCTTTTTTGGCGTACAAGGCATCTTGGCTATTTGCTGGAAACAATTATGATTCTGGAGTTTGGTTTGACAGTCCGAAGGTTAGAAATTTGATTTTATTATTGCTTAATGTCACTATATCAGTACTTCTCTTCTTTGATTTATTTTTCACTAAACATGAAATGTGTCTCTCCTACTGGTGGTGTAATAACTGTTCAAAAATGCAAATATTGCCCTTGTAGAGTCCCTTACTTCTGCGTCTTTTACATGGTACTTTAAGATTGACTTCTCTAAATGATTTTGTCTTATTATTATTATTTATTTTTTTGTTACTTTTGGACGAGATCCTTTCTTTGCCTATATACAGAAGTTTTCTGTGTGTATTTGTTTAGACTTTTTGAAACTGAGCCATAGATCTTGTGTTACTTCTTCAGTTTTTCCTTTTTGAGCTTGTCATCATGATACTCTTTTTATTCTCTTTGAAGTTTGTGAACTTTCGATTTTATGGTATCCGCTTGTAGTTTTTTTCCCATGCAATCTGTTTCTATTGAAGTTAGAACAATTTGCTTATTTGTTCCCTGGTATTGATATGCTTATCCTGTTTGTGACAATTTTTTTTATTTTGATATGTTATTAGACTATCTCTTGTACGAAATCTTAATGAATGTTTACATGACATGACTTTAAAAGCTTCATTTTGAGAATACTCCATTTGTTTAGATACCTGTAATTACTTGGTAACATGAATTTTGATGCTCATCTTTCACAGGCTTGTCTGGCAGTACAAGATTTTTTTGGTGCACCTGTATTCTTATTGGAGTTCACTTCCATTGGCGTATGAGTGGTAAACAATATTAGTATAGTGTTAGCTGAATTTCTTGGTTCTTGGGAGACCTTAGTTTCTGTTCTACTAATATTTATTAACTGTGCTTGAGGTTCCATTTTCTGAAGCATATATCACGTTACAAGTTTTCTTTTTCAGCAGTGACAATTCCTCTTCTTCTGTATAGGTATAAATCCTTGGATGTGAAGAATATTTTACTGGAGACCATATCGCACCACATTTTACCACAAATGTTAGAATCTCCTCTATGGGCAGATGTAAACGATCTATTGAGTGACTATCTAAAATTCATGGATGATCACTTTCGAGAATCTGCAGATCTTACGTTCCTTGCATATCGCCATAGGAACTACTCAAAAGTATGTAAGATACCTGCAATATTCAGTGATAATTTCAAGTAGACAACAATTTTCCTGTAGATAATGTTGATAAAGATAATAAGGTTAACGAGGAAAAAAATGAAAGATTTAGTAGACATAACTATTAAAGAAATATAAGTCATGGGTTTGAGATCTAATAGGGTAGAAGTTGAGAATTTTCTCTTGCTATTGGCTTGCACAGTCCAATTTATGGTTGAGCTAACGAGACACATCAAAGCAGAGGTCCTCCATGTATGTTATTTTATAGTTGGAGTATTTTTAGTTGATTATACTAAGAGGATGATAATTGATTGGATTGTTGGTAGTTTGTTTACGAGCATCTGCTGTCAAAATTGATGATCATATTGTCCCAAAGGGTGATAATTAGGTTTCTAGGTTCGATTATTAATGAGGGAGGATTTGAAGATGATGTAATAAGTGGGCGGAGAAAAGGGAGAAGTTTAAGAGGAACTCTATTGGATTGGATGATGCAAACTAAGCAATACTTTATGGTACTAAGTAGGAATGAAAATGCTAAGATGTTTTATGCTAAAATGGATAATACAAGGAATTTGAATCCAAGAAGTGGATTTTCAAGGAAATATCTTTTAGAGCAGAAAGTGGTGGCATGTGATTTTTCATCCATTTTTTTGGGGAATTTTTTTTTTTTTTTTTTTTTTTTTTTTTTTTTTAAGTTTGTAATAACCAGTAATAACTTGTTTTGGAATGTAAATTTTAATTTAATTAGACAACAAAACAAATGAAAGAATAACTGGCGAAGAACCATATTAAGTGCTTGTTTGGTGTGAGTTTAAGTGCTTATAAGTTGTGAGTTTTACGGAATATGTGGATAAATGTTTGCCAAACATGCTCTGAGAAAGTTCTGTTGATGACTGAAGATTTCTATATATGGTACAAATTGTTTAGAATTTCTTACAGACCATACATTATGAAAGACTAACCAGCAAAGAAACCGAATTTAAGAATTTTTTATTGACGACCGGAATAGACACTTCATCTAGAGTTTTTGCCCGTTGTCAAATTGAAGGAAATGGTTTCGATTCTTTTTCTGCACTTGGGTATTTCTTGAGTAGCTAAAGATAATATATTTTTGGTTATATCTTGGCAATTCTTTTTCAAACTTATTATGAGATACGGATCCTGCAGAACATTTTGTTGTCTTTGAGTTTTAAGCCGTGTTTTTCAGAAGTACTATCTGAAAACTCGAATCTGCTTTCCTTTTATTACTCTCTTAGGTGGTTGAATTCGTTAAATTTAAGGAACGGCTGCAACGTTCGAATCAGTATTTAATAGCAAAGATTGAAGCACCCATTTTACAGCTGAAACAGAATGCTCATAACATTGAAGCAGAAGAGGTAACTTTATTTTTCTTTTGATGTTTTTTCTTCGGTTTTTTTCTTTTATTTTCTTACTGCTGTTGTAAAACCAAAATTTGCTTCTCAGTGCATCCTTGAAAGCTTAAAATGTGGGACTCAGTTTCTTGAGCTCTCTAATGAAATCAGAGGCAAATCTTTAACCTTCAACGAGGATTTGCAGTTAAGGCCTTGGTGGACACCAACGTATGATAAAAATTATCTTTTAGGTTAGTAATATTATTCCTCCTTGCAATTATGTAACGATAAAAGATTTACCGCAAATACTAGCTGAATTCTGAAGTTCTTAGAAAGTAATGCTGAATGCTTAAAAGTATCATTATTTTTGCAAGTTCAATTGCAAAATCCTCCCTTCCACTATCTGGTGAATAAGATACTACTGGTGCAAACAAGTCTTTGTGAATGGTTTCCTCAGCTAATGACAGTTTTCATTTGTTTCCAGGACATTTCCAAGAAGTGTCCTATTGTCCTAGAGAAAATATGGTACGAAAAATTTGGCCATCTATTTATTATTTCAGTATCATGTTTTAATGAATCCAATTTTTATTTTCATGTAAATATGTTTTGACTGGTAAATTTTATCAGTTTTGGAAAAGGGGAAGTTGCAGATTTTTATCGATGCATCACTTCTTAAACTTTCTCCCGAAATATATTTGACAATGAGTTTTCAGAAGATCTTTGTGCTTTCCTTGTTTTTTACCCTTCAAATACTTTCATCTGTGGTCATATTTTTTTTTTTTTAGTGTTCTGTGTCCACTGCTACTAGAACTTTGTAACTTTATAAAAATTTAACGGTTGTGCTACATGTACACCACAACTTACAAATTTGTTTTTACATGGCTAGATTTAATTGGATTAAAATCTCATCAACCAAAAAAAAAAAAAAAAAAACTTCCCCCACTTTCTTTTTGACACCTTATCGATCTGTAAAAGATTACGTAAATGGTTATGTACAAGAAGCATTTTCCAAAATTTAATCCACTCTTTTTGCAGCATTACCAGGTTAAACAAATGGAAGCCAATGTACTAAAAACTGTTGAAAAGAGATCTCTTCTTCCACGGATGATCTATTTGTCCGTACACTCTGCTGCATTGTCAGTTAAGAAAAGTATTGAAGACAATGGGTCCTCAGTAGATCCGAAGGGCTCATTAGAGCTGAAAATTTTACTTGACCGCTATGCCAAAATCTTGGAATTTCCTTTCCATGATGCAGTAGAACTTGTTTTGGGGGTTTCAAGTGGTCGGAAGCCATTGGAGGTATGATCTTTTGATTTCACTGTTCTTTTTTGCTGCAATGTTTACCTCTACTTTTTTTCAATTTTTCATCCTACCATGGGCAAGTTGCAGGTCGGGAAATGGGAATAGGTATCAACATGCTTGCGTTTGATTATGGTGATTATTTTTTTTGAAGACTGGTGATATCTATTTTCTCACTTTTCGTTAGTTGATAAAAGTACATGCATTAGTGACGGTATTATTTGAGACGAGACGAAGAGTTGTGAGGTTTTATGTAGGCCTTGGCATGTCTCTATGTTAAACTTTTCATACTACACACTCGAGTGAAGTAGGCTTTGGAACATATGTATTTTTTTGTTCCAAAATCTAGTGACTTTAACATGTGTCCAGGTTTGCTGGATAAGAAACTTGAACCTCCTTGTTGGAGGAGTTGCCTTCTGCCTTCAGATTTGTGTTTAAACATCATGCAAACAATACTAGACGAGTTGCATTAATACGATACAAAAGTAACGGGACAAATTCTGATACTAGGAACCTTTGTTGTGCATGCTTTGCTTCACGTACCAAGGGATTTTTATGCGAACTGTTGGCCATAGATTGGGACTGGCCTTTTCTTTTTCCACTTCTTCCCACTTTCATGTGCTTTTTGTATGTTCCCTTCCCAAAATATACCCCTTGGGAATTGTAACTTACCATACCTGGACATTTCAATCAACTCTTGTTTATGAGATTTGAGTTCTATGTTACATGTGAGAATTATGGGTCATCCACAGTGGGTGTGTACGTGTTATATTGCTAGTCACAATTTTGACTTAACTAAGAAAAGCAGACTTGCTTTCATTTTAAGAGTAGAAAATGGTCATTGTTGAGGTAGGCTGATGATAAGGGTGCTACGGAGGTGCCAACATAGTGGGGATGTCGTGGTGCACCTACCAATCCCTTTCATCAACCGCTTTATATAAAAATAATGGCAATTGTAACTTGATTGGAAAATTCTCTTTATGTTGGGAATTGCACATTGCTCGATGTGCATTTTTAAGACAGGCTTCCCGTAAATGAATTAAATCTCTGGTTGGGCAGGCATTCGGTCCAGCTATTGTTGACTGGATAAATTTTGCTGTGTTTTTCAATGCTTGGAATCTAAATTCTCATGAGATACGGCTCACAGATTCAGACAGTTCTAGCTCTGGTACTTGGCACCTTGTGAACTTGCTGATGAGGAAGTATGTGCTAGATAAGATTGAGTCCACAGGTTCCCTGATCTCTTCTCCTGGAAGTGATTTTCCCGTTCTGGTGCAATTGGTAACAGAACCCTTAGCTTGGCATAGCCTAATTATCCAGTCTTGTGTTCGATCACTTCTTCCTTCAGGAAAGAAGAAAAAGAAAGGTGGACCTCCAGAACAGATAAACTCTAAGCTGTTTCACGAGTTACAAAATGCAATCCAATCTGTGTGCGATATAATACAAATGGTTGCAAAATGGTTAAGCGAACAAATTGATCAAGCAGATGATGAGAATTTTGAAGCCATGTTTTCCTTGATTCATAGAGACGCAAATACTGAAGGGCCCGGGAAGGTCTTCCAAATGCTCCGGTCTTCTATTTCTGTGATGAAAGATTTTGAACTGGGTGAGAGGATATCTGAAGCATTACAATCTTGGAGTCCTGCCGATGTTACAAGGAAGATCATTAATGGACAGACTACTCTAATGACTGAGTTTCTGAAGATATGCAAATTGAAAATTAAATCATTGCAAGCACTTAAACTTCAAACTTAGCTCAGAATTACACGGGGGCTATGTTGAGAGAGTTGAGGAGACAGTGCAGGATGATGGCAGTTTTACGCTTCTATTTTGCAGTGGTGCAATTTTGACAGCTTGTTATTTTTTTCCTTCTCAAGATTGGCTTCTAGATATCAATGTACACTAAATTAACATGATTCTTTGAGAATAATTTGTATTTTACCGCTGTTTTGCAACCGGCGTTTCAACATAAATTTGAATACTATTGAAATTTATTGTTGTAAAAGTACTTATCCCCCAAAAACATAGTGATAGTGTGTGCAAAATTGTGAAGTATCAGTTGCTTTGATTGCTAACTCTTGAAACAGATCATTTTCAAGAAGATATGCATGTAAATGCAGAATAGGTACATCTCTACAGCTTATTATCAACTTATTTATGAAGCTAACATTGTCTTATGTAGTATTGAACCTCCTGACTGAACTTTACAGTGGGCATGCTGTCTAATCGAACATTGTTAAATGTGCGATGAATGAGTTCAGTTGGTCTGGTTTTTTTGTCTTGAAAAGAAGTTCAATTTCAAATATTGATGCATTTACATATTATTAATTCATAACAAGTTTTTGTGCTGGACGTGTTTATGTTGGGCAGGCAGCCTAACTCGTCTGAAATGTACCTCAAAATGATTTTGTAATATACTAAAATGTGGGAAGCAAACTAATCGAGCATCACTTTTTTTTTTTTTCTTTTTTAACAGATTAGTTCCTTGATTGAAGCTAACTAATCACTTCATATTCATCGCCTACTGTGAACATGGAGTTGTGTAATATAAAGGCATATTATTCCAACTTCAGGTGAATGCATTTACTAAGGTTTTTTAAGGCTCGACATTAAGCTCAATCCGCATTGGTTAAATGTCAATTTCACATTATCAATCATTTGTTATTATCATTATTAGTCACAACTGGTATCAATGAAGGAAGAACGTTAACAAAGTAGGTCTTCCATTAAATGTAGTGATAAAACAGACCGAATGGCGATATAATATTATTTGACTGATCCCAATTGCATTAAGAATAGTAACTCCAAAAAAGTTCCTTTGATATCACTTTTGGCATTAAATTATGTAGGCAGCAAAACTTAGGTTAAGTCAACCACAGAGAAATCTGTTAGAATATTTTCCTAATCCACCTAAACTTGACCCAAATTTCAACTCTCAGTTTAATTCCAGTTCCGTTCGTTCATTCATTCCTTTCTTTCAAATAATAAGACGTAAAAAATTCAAATAAACTGACTCTACTTCCAAAGAAACTTGGTCCATTTTATTACTGTCTCCTCTCCAATGCTGATATCACTTTCATAAATGATAAGTTGCAGGTACCAGATGCTGGCATCTGATTGATTCATGTTTTTATTGTTTGGTTAACAAATGATCTTTTGTAATGTCAATTAAAAGGACTGTGTCTGGTTAATGTTTTGGTTGTTTGGCTAACTAATTCAAAGGACTACATATCTGAAAATTATCTTTTCATAAAGGATTATGACATTCAATATCTGCGGGACATTTGCTTGCTTATAGTTGCACGAAGGAAATGGAAACCAGTAACTAAAAATATGCGACAGGTGGAACAAGTTAGCACAGGAGAGGTAGATCAAAACTAACATACAGCTGATCTTAAATTTATGGATCGTCGTTGTTGGCATATTTGGTACACGTAATACGATTGGAAAAAAGAATTTGTCACGTGCCTTGTTTTTTAATGATATCCAATCTATCCAATCAGTGTATCCATGTTTATCAAAGGTTTTTATTAGTGACAATAAAACGTTAACTAGTGAATATATGACAATCTTATTTGGCAACATAATGTCTTTAACATTACACTATAGTGCTTCTATTTTCCTAGAAAATTATGATACTCCTACTGCGAGGAAGTGCCACTCAAAACTTAAAATTTGGGAAGAGGTGAACGAGTGGCAAAAAAGATTCATGTAGCCAACCCCAAATTGACTGCGAAGAAAGCTTAGTTTCACATTGTTTTTCTGAAGGGACAAGAAAATAATGCATGAATAAAGAAAAATGCGTATTTCTTCCTCCTAATTAAGTAAATCTCATGTTTAAATATGCTATATAAAATCATCTAAGTAGAGTTGTTCAATGAAATTCGAGGATAATCAGGACATGGAGTTAATCTGCCCTCAAAATCTAAAAAGAAAGATTTTGGTTAGTTTAACATTGATAGAATTAGTTGATGCACCAAATCGTGTGGTTGGATTAAGTTCCATAAGGTTTTAATGTCCTTGTACTCCTAATCTAACCCGTCCCCCTAAAAGTATGTGTCATGTGCGCTGGACAATATAACATACAAAATTTTTAGCTTCTTCTTTTTCCGTAATACTGTCCACTTCCACCTAACAAATCCTACTATATCTGACCCCCTCTGAATTATTTTTAAATTAAACTATAGATTTATTCCCCTCTCCAAATTTGTATAAATAGTATCCCTTTTTGCAGCTCAACCAAGCATTAAAACTTTGAAGTTTCACTAAACAAAAGAAGAGAAAGAAGCAAGATGGATGCTAAAAACTTTGGCTGCCGCATCAGATCATTGTTCCAGCTTCTTTTAGCAGTTCTCATATTCGGTTTTATGGCATCTTTAGCAGATGCAGAAACTCACCACCATGAATTTGATGTATGTATTTTGTACCATCTTCTTGTCTTATCCTTTTCTCTTAGGTTCTTTACAACTTATTCAGTTTGAAAATATATTCTGATTGTCACAGGTTCAAGAAACACCAGTGAAGAGGCTGTGCAGAACCCACAACATAATCACAGTTAATGGGAAATTTCCAGGGCCAACTCTTGCAGTAAGAAATGGAGATACACTCGTCATCAAAGTCACGAATAGAGCTCGTTACAATGTCACACTCCACTGGTAATAGAATATATAAAATTCGTGTGTATGTGTAAACATGCAGATATTGGCATATTTAGTATGTACTCGATATTAGACAATGTTAAAAGAGTAAACAAGTTAAAATCCCAAGCATTGTCCTATTACAGTGTTGTCAAGTACAACATATCAAACATGCCGCTAATGCTCTCGTGATGATTTCTTTTAGGTTCTATGTTCACCAAGATACAAATATTCTTATTGATAATATCTTTCCGTTGGAATGTAACCTAAGCTTTCAATTTTCACAAGGCACGGAATTCGTCAGATGCGAACACCATGGGCGGATGGTCCCGAATATGTTACTCAATGTCCAATTAGACCGGGAGCCACTTATACTTACCGGTTTACAATCGAAAATCAGGAAGGTACATTGTGGTGGCATGCTCACAGCAGATGGCTCAGAGCCACAGTCTATGGAGCAATTATTATCTTTCCGAAATCTGGCTCCTCATATCCCTTTCCAAAACCCAATTTAGAAGTTCCTATTATTCTAGGTAATTAGCCATTTTTGGCCACTCAACTTTCTAATTTAATTAGCCTATGTTTTAGTTAGGAATTCTCATATAAATATTAATGTAACTAATGAACACAGGTGAATGGTGGGACAGAAACATTATGGATGTCATGAGACAGGCACTTTTTACTGGAGCAGGACCAAATGTTTCAGATGCATACACTATTAATGGTCAGCCTGGTGACCTATACAGATGCTCCAGCAAAGGTCTAATACTCATCTAGAAAATTAGAATTCCATAATCAAGAAAAAGTTAACCTGATGAAAATTGAGTCAAAAAAAAAACTGTGACTTCGAAAATCAACTAGCCAGAAATGAATGACAGTAGAAAAATAATAGCTGTTTTTATGTTCCAATGCAGCTACGAAGAAAATCTCAGTTAAATCCGGGGAGACAGTTCTTCTCAGAGTCATCAACGCTGCACTTAATCAACAGCTCTTTTTCTCTGTGGCCAATCACAAACTAACCGTAGTTGAAGCTGATGCTTCCTATCACAAACCATTTACCACAAGGGTCATCATGGTTGGACCTGGACAGACAACTAATGTCCTACTCATGGCTGACCAACCACCAGCACGCTATTATATGGCTGCACGTGCTTATGCTGCAGCACAGAATGCGCCGTTTGACAACACAACCACCACTGCAATTCTCGAGTACAAAAATGCCCGAAGAAGATCATCCTCGAGTCCCGTGCTACCTCAGCTGCCGGCCTTCAATGACACTGCCACCACAACTGCATTTACAAGCCAACTGAGAAGTATTCCTTCAAACGCCAAAGTCCCTACAAAGATTGACAAGAACTTGTTTTTTACGGTGGGATTAGGATTTGTCAATTGTACCCCTGGACCTAGATGTCAAGGACCAAATAATACCCGCTTTGCTGCCAGCATGAACAATGTTTCATTTGTGCTTCCTAGAAGGACCTCCTTGTTACAAGCCTATTACCAAAATATTCCTGGAGTTTTTACCACAGATTTTCCTCCAGTTCCACCAGTGAAATTCGACTACACAGGCAATGTGAGCCGTGCATTGTGGCAACCACGTTTTGCGACTAAGCTGTACAAATTAAAGTATGGTTCAAATGTACAAATTGTGCTGCAAGATACAGCCATCTTCTCAACAGATGACCATCCTATTCATCTTCACGGGTACCATTTCTTCGTCGTGGGACAAGGATTTGGTAATTTCAATCCCCAAACAGACACTTCTAGATTCAACCTTGTTGATCCACCAGTTAGAAATACAATAGATGTTCCTGTTGGTGGATGGGCAGTCATACGTTTCGTGGCTGATAATCCAGGTGAGTTGTAGATTATATTTTATGCAGTATATTAGAAAATCCTCTGATATCATAGCTAAATTAACACACTAATTATAACCATATAAAACCTCATTTTGCAACAGGAGTTTGGCTGTTTCACTGTCATATAGATTCCCATCTCACTTGGGGTCTTGCTATGTCATTCCTGGTTGAAAATGGAAAGGGGAAATTACAATCCATTGAGCCTCCTCCTGCTGATCTGCCTACCTGCTGAGAACGCTGCATGAAAAAAAGAGCTGAATATTAAAATTTGTTTAAGTTTGTCTTCAGTTCAAAGGTTTTGTTTTGGCAGTATTTGTTCTCTTGATTGTTATGTCTCATATTCAGGTAACCAATGACAGGTTATTGAGAATATGTATTAGTTTGTTGTTATAATGTTATTTCTGTTTCGAATTTTCTTGGCTCAAGTAAGCGCACACATGCATTCTCGAATTTACTGAAGTCAAATTTCTATTTGTATCCGTTTCAATCATGCATTCTCAAGTGGTAATGGACATTTTATTTTTTTTACTTTCGTTCTCTCCATTGCTCTAAGCTATCTGCAACTCAAGCACGTGTCTAGAGAAATGATGGAATCATCGTTGTGCAAGTCCTCTAATGCTCAATCTACGAAATGAAGTGTGTAATAAAATCATTACTCTTCCCACCACTCTTCGAAACTAAATTTGTTATAAGAAAGCATCTTCTAATGATAAAACGAATCAAATTTCTCATGAGTTGCCTATTCCATCTTGCAGAACCAAGTCCTAGAGTAAGGAAACATAATTTTTCTTAATTGTTTGATTTCGGCAACAATCATAGTTTAACTTTTAAGAATGAAGTGCGGATGAAGAAAGTGAAGATTTTTTTTAAATGGATAAATTCAGGTCATTCGCACATACTTCAAAAAGAAAAAACACACACACGCGCACCTTTTAGATGTCTTGCTCTACTTCCAGGTATTTTTTCCGTTCTATTAAGAGTGATTGTTCTCTCTCAATACCCAGTTCTCAAACCCCGCCAATGGAGAATTTATGGCAGTGTCAGAGGATTAATCCTAAAGAAACCCCGCGTTTTGTGGCGGATAGTCCAGGTGAGATGCAGATTACATTTTCCCAAATCCTACTGATAATTATCATCAACAAAACGACTTAAATAATGAAAAAATAGAAAAATTCATCCCGGAATTATGATTTTTTTTTTTTTTATTGTAACTGCATTTGGGGTTCCTGATTTCATTACAGGATTATGGAGCCTCTGAAGTTGAAACAAATTGATTGATAACGAGCTTCAATGAAAGAGTACATGTTAAAGGTGAAAAAACAGAGAAAAAAAGACCCTAATTATTTGTCAAATGTATGCTCTTTGCATTTAGTCCACCAAAAAGCTCAACTTCTAGAAAGCCATACCACAAGGCACAAAACCAATACAATACCCTCAAATCGATCACTCGACGCTACTAATTGAATAGTCTTCGAGAATTCCGTTTGTTTGTTCAAACTTTAATAACTTAACCCTTGTTCGGAATATCATGGGAGGATCTTTCGCCGTCGGCGAGGAGTCTCTCTCTTCACAAACATCTTCTCAAATTCATTCAAAGGCCTGCTGGAGCCATCGGCTATGCTAATGAATTTCCAGCCACCTCCATTACCTCGTTTGCCTTTGGGACCTAGTTTCTCCACCATGAAATTCCATCCTTCAGATGGACGTCTCCTGCTGTATTTGTGGCATTTCACCTTCTTTGCCATCTTATAAATTACATAGAATAATGACATTGTCGTTAAAAGAAGTATCAACAGAAGATTTGATATACTGAAGATTAGAAAATGATACTCAGAAAGCATTATTTACATTACTCAAAAGAATTTGCGTGTTTACCTTCATCTTGTTGAAGTTCATCCTCTGAACAAACTCTTGGTACAAAATTTCATCCTCTTTCATTGAGATCTCATAATGCACCTCATCTGGGTCTCTAGTGGTACCATCCCAACCCTCAGGCATGACTTTAAAATCTGGCTTATATGGCAGAGAGGCGACATGGAACCTCCTATCATGTGAAATGAAAAATCTGCAGACAGAAGTATCCAGAAAAATTACTCGATGATAAGAGTACACTCCAGCACGTCAAATAATTTAACCAAGTGGATAGTAACAGACGATAAGCAGCCAGAGTTGCATCACAATTTTGCATTTATAGCGGGGGCAGAAACGAAGTTAAGTTCAATTCTTACCAGATATTACTGAGAAAAATAGATGAGGAATCTTCTGGAGTGAAAACTAGCATGTGAATTTGAAAAGGTAATCACCTAAATTCAACTCAACTAGACAACTACCACATCCAAATGATCACTCCAAAAGAACACAGCACATAAATTTTGGTTAAAATACACGAGTTTAGTCTTTACCAGACACTAGATGCCAATGAAGACAGGAGAATGGAGATTTATTTCCAACAATACATAACAAATATTTCATCTCTCGGCAAGAACGCAAAAAATAAAAAATAAAAATTCAAAGAATGTGAATAAAGAAAACAAAAGATTTCCTTCTTTAGAACTCTTATTTTATGTTGGCTTAAAGAAATCAGTTCCATTTTTTTTTCTTTAGCCATTCATTTTTTTTTTCCCCAAATCGAACTCAACTTACATTCATTAATGTCCCCCAAAAACAACAGATGACATAAAAAGTGGAATACAATCAACTCGATTATAGGCAATTGGGACGAGTAGAAAATAAAGCAAGATTATGGGCCATCCTATTCCCATTGTGGCAGAGAGCAAGATTATGGGCCCCTGTATTCCCCTCGTGGCAGAAAGCAAAAGCTTCACCCACCTCCAGATCATAAAATCCCGTGACCCGTTCAGCACATGCCGCCGCCACCGAACCAGCCTCATCTCTACCAAACGCACCCATGCAGAGCCATCCCTATTAGACTCTGATAGCCGCATCCGTGTTTAAAGTCAGCACCCCTGGGCTGGCCTCTCCCAACCTCTTTCCACGCCATCTCTTTGCAACCCATTATGGTCATTTTTGGCCAGTTGGCGTTGGTAATTTGCAGCCTCAAGGACCAAGTGAAGCTTCCCTCGTGTTCCTGCCATGAACAGCCCAATTTCTATCACCCCATAGAGCTAAGAGGGTGGCAGCAAATATGGTGAACTGCAACCGACTAAGGTGGTGATATATGCTTAAAATTGTCCTAGGCTTATTTTGTGTCAAGCATGTGAGATAAAACCTTAAAATATAAAATTACTCTAGGAAAATGGGTTTTTATCAGCTGATAAATTGCGAGAAATTATCTTTATGTAAATTTGGGGTGGGGCGGGATATATTACTTTTTTCATCATAATCAAACTGAAATGACAAGGCACTTTACTCAAACAGCATTTTTGCTGAAACTATCAAGGATTGGAAAGGCCATTGGATATTTGGTACCAAAGTATCTCCTCTGGGGTTCTACTGATAGGAAAAAACTTGTTTATCATAGAAGAAAATATTTGAAAGGTCATTTGTTATTTTCACCTAAAAACTAAAGGATTTTATAAGTAGTTACTAGAGCCCATGTATGCATGAACCATTTGAGTTTTTTTTTTTTTTTTAACTTAGCACCACAGAATGCCCAAAGCCTTAATAATGATGAATTTATGGAGCATAACCAAGGAAAGCAACAAGACCTGCAAGTCCATACCAGAAATTTTACATCTTCCAGAAGATTTATCTTCCTAGCATTTAATAATTGATGCTAGAAGGGTAACACCTAAAAATAACAAGTTATTCAAATGAAATTAAATGATCCTGCATTCAGTTGAAGAACATATCTTTCTTGTTTTGATTTCTGAAAGTACAGATCCAACAGAAGAAAGTAGATGTGCATATTAATCTCAGGTTAACAGTGGATACAAATAGCAACATTATTCTTAAAAATGAATCAATAGTACACTGATACATCACACTATAAATTAGTACCTATTTGTATCACAAACTGTAAAACTTGTATTTATTTCTCTTTCTACAGCTATGCATAAGTAAAATGGCACAAAGTTGAGCAACCCAGCACTAGCAATGATATTTTCTTCTCTTTGTGAATACAACATGAAACTTGAAAATATTATGGCTTATGAACTGGGAAATTTCATTAAATGCAATCAGGATGTAGGAACTCAAAATCATTATGCCAACCCCAAATATATAGGAAATTTGTTTAACTTCATGCTATTTTGTTGTATTTATATACACCAAAACTACTGTTTAAGTCTATTGCCTTGCCACGAAGACAAGACAAACTGGCAACATGGTCCAAACCTTGCAAAGAAGACAAGACAAGTTGGCCAATAATGCCAGCTTTTCCAATGTGCAAAGAAAGTTAGATCGGTCACATTTGAACAAAACTACTGGGCAGCAGCTACAAACAATATTCATACTAAAATTTCAGAGTTTGCAGTACATGTGATTGTATCAAACACTTATGTTTTCCACTGTGCCATCACCGCAACATCAGGAATTAAAATCCAAGTTTGTCAAGACAACACAAAATAAGTTATGTGAAACTTTCTAATAATCAGATGATTTTTCTGACAACAACACAGCAATAAATCACCAAATGCAACGAAGTATTACATTATAGATGTACATGAGTGGCCATTATTTCAATAACAGTACTACTTACTACCAACTACCTCTTGCATATTACTGACAAATTCAATAAAGTTAGTAACCAACCAATCCGTTGGGCTATTAGATAATTAACTTACAACGTGAGATCATCAAACACAAACTGTCAAGATAAGCCAAAAAGAAGCCAACTTTTTGGCTTCTTTTATAGTAATGAGCTAAGCCAAACATGCTGATAAGCAATTACACATATAGTATGTACAACTATGAAGTCAAAGAGCACATCTAATCTTTTCATTCACTTACTCTGGGCAGTTATCAAGCAAGAGCTCGACAGAATCATCGAGCAGGCATCCAAGCTTCTTCTCCTCCTCTTCCTCAAGCTCCTTGAGCCAGAAAATTGCGTGCACCCTCTGCCTCATAATCCTGTATTCCTTTGCCAACCTTTCCACAGTGTACAACTCCGGGTTTTCCTTGTGCTTTTTATAAATCTCTGACTTCACTGAGTCCTTCAGATATGACCCTCTTGCACCTGGCTCCCTCACCTGCACTTGCATTTTTTCAAGAGCATAACAAAATTACATTGTTTTTTGTATGTAAATCTAAGTTTCCACTATCAAAACTGGGAAAGAAGAAATCGTGCAAGGACAAAAATGGAATTGAGTAATTTTTCCCATTCCGAAATCTGGGGTTTTCCCTACAAATACTAAGATACCGTCAAGACTGGCAAAATAACACCTAGAGACTGAAAATCAAAATTCCAAAGAAACCTAACTTGTTTCAGAATATACTCCTTCCCCTAGTGAACCCTCCAACATCATTACATGAACACACACAGGCAAACGCCACACACTTTCCCCACTTTTTCAGTTTTTCTGCAGTAATTGACTAAATAAAGAAATTAGAAGTAACTATAATGTAAGAAATTGGGTTCTGTTATTTGAATATTACTTCAAACACCACATGAAATAAACATTAATGAAGAAATTTGAACTCTGGGTTTTGTTCTCCATCCATCAAATTACTGAAAAATAGAGAAGTCGAACGCAGATAAATGATGAGAAAAAAAAATCAGTTATTTTACCTGTTTCATGACTTCAGTCATTTCTTTCATTCTATCATCCCAGCCATCCACAAAAGCATTTCCCCTGCGGTTCTCTAACTCCAACTCCTTAACCTTCGCCAACTCCATGTCCGTCCAACTAGCCTCGGAATGCCAGTTCCCAGTCCGATTCTTACTCGAGACACCGCCCTGATTCTGACCCAAGCCACCTCCACTGGTCCGACCTCGATCAGAACCAGGTTCCACCTGCTGCCCAACGACTTCACCGTCAAAGTGCTCCTTTGTTAGCCCAGTAGACCACGAGGACGGACCCACGTCCCATCCCAACGGGTCGGAGTCGGACGACCCTGTCCCACCAAAATGGCCCGCTCAATCGGGTTCTTTCTTGTTGTTATCGCCGCTTCCATTTTCAGTGGAAAAAAATTGGTAAATCGGATAAAACCCAGATGTTTGTGGTTTTGATGTTCGTTTTAACAGAGAGTAGGGTAAATATGCGTCGAAGGGTTTGCATTTTCTCCTCCTCTAAAACCACTCTCTTTTATTGAACTGCAAAATGAAGTACGGAGAGATTGGGAGTTAATTGTTCCAACGGTCAGTGAACTTTACAAAGTATCACGTTTTACTATCTAAACTTTAAGTTGCATCCTATCACTCACTGAACTTAGTAAAGTTGCACTACATCCATCACCGGGCCAATTCCGTCAACATCGGTTGCCTACGTGGATGACGATTTGCACACGTAGTCGTTAAATTACTCCAGCTGACCATCATATAATTCTTCATCTGTCTAATGCTCAGATGCGGCTCTCTCCTCCTCCAGATAACATTGATACTCTCAATCCATCTGTCCTCCGACGCTTCCATCGTGACCTCTTGAAGAACTACTCCAACTGGTGTTTTACCTTAACCTCGAATCCAACAACTAGCTCTCGGACTCCCATTCACGCCACTCTTCATCAGAAGATTATATCGATGAGAGCACTGGTAGGTTGTTTCTGCCATCTTTGTCTGGGGAAAATGCATTTTTAAATAGAGTTGTGAAGCCTATATATGATACCATTAAAGCTGAGGTGGATAATAGTAGGAATGACACTGCACCGCACTTTGCTTGGCGGAATTAGGATGATATTAACTAGTATTTTTGGAGTAAGAGGTGTTTTGAGAAGCTGAAGTGGCTGATTGATATTGGGAATAATTTCTTTGTTACGACTATGGGGAAGAAAGTCGGGAAGACAGGGTTTGTTGAGACGATGTCATTTTTGAACTTGAGTTTTGATAAGTTGTGGATTATGTTGATTCTATTTCTTCAGGTTGCAATAGTTGTGGCATGGGAGAGGAGATAGTATCTGTGGCATGCGTTGGAGAGTAGAGAGGTTCAGGTCAAGTGCTTGAGTGTATTTATCACTTGGAGTGCACTGGGGTTCTTGCAGTCAACGGTGGATACCAGAATGCAGTATAGTTTGGTTTCGAGGGAGACGAAGTCATTGGGGGTGAGGATGTTTTTAAAATGTGTGGTTGCATCTGCGTGGATTGTGGTGTTTGGAGTGTTCTATGGAAGGATTTAGAGCTAGAGGAATCAGGATCGTGAGTGGTCTAGAGCTGCCAATAGGAGAGTTGTGAATTTTCTTGAGGTCACATTGGCTTTTCTTGGTCCAGAAATTCCTCTGAAATAATTATGACATTTCGGGAAGAAGACATTCTCAGTGATCGTGAAGTTGAGCTATTGGAACTACCTCAAAATGACCGTGCAGATCCTAAAAATAACTGGGATATTCATGTGATTCAGTGGTCGTGTTTGCTCCTCTGTAATGAATTGTTGCTTACTCTCAGTCAGGCAAAAGAGTTGGTTGATGCTCCTGAAAAGAGTAGTTTGAGGCACTTTTTACTTGCAATTGTTAAATATGATTCTGAGGAGTATACTATTATCAGAACCTTCTTTCAAGAAATTGATTTGTGGGTTCATTTGGAGAAATTTAATAAATATTACAACATGACTGCACTCCACAAGATACATGAGAAGTTGGTCCATCTTCTCAATTTATTACTCAAGCCTAATATAGATGTTGATAGGGTGATAAATGCTCTGCATGCACTTTACAAGTCTGCTATTAGAGACTTCCTTAAAGAGAAGAGAAGCAACGATTGGTTGAAGGAGGATGGCTGATTAATGGCCAGCTGGAGAAATTCAACGGCCACGTGTGTAAACCATTATCCATATAGGCAACCAGTGTTGACGGAATTGGCCCGATGATGGATGGAGTGCAACTTTACTAAGTTTAGTGAGTGATGTAATGCAACTTAAAGTTCAGTTAGACACTTTGTAAAGTTCAGTGACCATTGAAACAATTAACTCGAGAGATTGGCCTGGTTAATGATCTTTTGTATTGGTTTTGGAAAAGGGAAAAATTCATATTTTAGATGTACCGTTCACACCAATTCAAAAGTTAGGTAGATAGTTAACAATTCAAAACTCAAGTATTAGATAATTAATTAAAAATATTTATTAATTAGGTCACAATTATACAATTAATGGTCACATATACATAATTATAGGTATTGATCACATATTATCAAATTAATTAGTCACTGATAATTTCGAGGTCCCGAGGTCACAAATTCAAAAAAATTATAAGTCACAATTAATTTCATTGGTCATATATTTTCAAATTTATCGATCAGAGAGTATTTTTCAGTTACATATTGCTAAATTTTTAGGTCACTGTTAAATACTTCGTCACAGATAAACAAATACTTTGTCACATACCACTGACATTACCACTTTTGACCACCCTTACCACGCCGCTGCCATCACCACCACGGCCACCAACAAACCCACCACCATCGCATCCAACCATCGACCATGACCAACACCATCAATCCCCATTACTGAACTGCAACAACCATGTACGTGTCTCCATCAGATCCCGTGAACTGAGAGGAAGGAGAAGTAGGTGGAGGCGATCGGTGGTGGAGAGAGTGGAGAGAAATGGTGAGAGAGTGGAGACAAATGGATTTTGGAGTTTGAATAAATTTAGGGTTTTATATGTAAAATAAAGTACTTGATTTTTGAATAATTAAACTTTGAACCTGATTTTTTATAATTTCCATTTGGGAAATCTTGAAAGAGTGGAAGGACTACATTTGAAGGTTTGAGAGTTAAGGTCCTATTTGTTGTTTTCAAGCCGTTTTCTGTTTTTAATTTTTTAAAACAGCGAAAACATGTTCTCTATCTTATTTTTGAAAATGCGTTTTTGAAAATGGAAAAAAAAACTAAAAATAGAAATGACTAAAACATCGTTTTGGAAAATCTAACAAGAAAACAAGGAAAATTCACAAAACACGGGAAACACATTTCTCAACTCTCTCTTTCCCGACACTTTGTAAATCGATCTCCTCTCACAAACTTACAACCAAAAAACGAAAATAGATCTGCTGCCAAATCGAAGTGTTCTCTACAGGATCTTCAAATCAAGGTTTTGAGTTGGTTTAGCCGAATCGAAGGCTTTACGGCGGGCTATTTAAATTTGCATCTTCAAATCAATGTTTTGACTCTTTGTTTGTGATAATCTTTGGTTATTGGCTTGCTATGCCGTGTCATAGTTGTTGGGTCCGATTTCGCCTCTGTTTTTTTTATTTGTTTGGTGTGAAAATTGAGGCATGTTGGATAATAGTTGGGGCGGTCAATTCGCAGGGGGAATGGTAGATGGTGATGGAGATGAAATTGCAGGTTGAATTCGTAGGGGGAAGGGTAGTTGGTGGTGGAGGTGGAATTGCAGGTTATGAATGGAGAAACTCTGTTTATAGCATGAGTTTTGTACAGAAGTCACTTTTCTTCTATAAAGATTTGAGTCAACTTTTGGAATTTCAAGGGTTCACCACTCTCAGTAGTCTATAAAGAATGCTACTGCTTGCCTATAGGAAACATTAGTAAAATTCTATTTTTAGGATGCTTTCCAACTAGACTGATAAATGTTATAAGCACAGTTTCTGAAATTTGAGCTTGCTTCAGTTGCTAATGTCTAGCATTTGCGATTCCATGTACTAATATATTTACACTAGAGATTGTTAGAAATAATACAGCAGATGTACATTTAAACAAGATCAAACTCTCCCCCTCTCTTTTGTAATTGGCATGTGAGGTTTATTAGAATTATTGCAAAAAAATTAAGCATATCTCCAGTCACCTAGATTTGAACTCTGCTTATGTGATAGTCATTTTAATTTCAATCTTATTGAAAATTCAGACATTTTTAGGTTTGAAACATGTGGAACTCGTGCATATTCATTTAGTAATTAAGACTGAATAGCTAGAGAATAGATTTAGGGACAATGAATGTTGGTGCCACTGGATAGCCAGAGAATAGATTGTCCCAATTATCTTCCAATGCATTTCTGAATAGCAGATACCTTCTAAATTTCTCTATAAGTGAGATGACTTTGATCTAGGTCAAAAACTTTTGCATAACCAACATTAGCCTGGGCAAAGATCCCTAAATTGATTCGCCAGAGCCAAAGATCCATAAATTGATTCCCCATTAGCCTGGGCAAACTTCTTGTGAAACAATGAATGACAATGTGGATGTTAAAAGCACTAAAGACATTGGTGGCAGAGAGTGCGATTACAACAGTTTAATTGAGACTTCACTAGAATTCTTTCACTGGTACATCTGATTCTGTAGTACTAGATTGGTTCAAAATCTATGTGAAGTAAACATTTTATTTTTCCATAAATTGCTTTAGTATCTTACTATTCACAGGTGCTCCTATTAATTCTTTATATTAGCGTGATTTTTACTTAGAGTTGATGTAGGAGTGATATGTACCTATGGAATGACTTATACATTTTGTGATAATTTTATTTATGTTGAATATAGAACATGGGTGGTCACGGAGTTAGGAATAAGGAACCAATATCATGGTTGGATGAGAATAAACTTGCTTTTATCGAAATTCTTTACAAGAGAGTGAAATCAAACGCATTGCAATGTTCTACATTCGCGAAAGACGAATGGGGGCAGAATTAATGAAACAATGGTAGCTTCAACAAAAGTGGATTACGGGATTGATAGATTAAAGGGAAAGTGGAACCGCTTACGTAAGATTCACCGTATGTTCTCCGAACTTTTGGGACATACATGGGTCATATGTGATCCAAATACCAACAAAGTTAATGCTACAGAGGAAGTTTGGCAACACCTTTACTCGGTATATATATTTATTAAAGAATATTTTCGTCTTTATTTTTTGAGATATTCAATTGTACCCCTTTTCTAATGAGGCTTCTTTTGTAATGTAGATTAACAAGTCGGATTACAAGTTGTTCAAAAGGGAAGGATGTAAGTACTACCACACTCTGGGGGAGATATTTAGCGGGACTATTGCTACTGAAGGATTAGGCATTGTGTCCACTCAGCTTCCAAACACATCAGAGGAAGAAAGGCAGATAGAAGATGACTTTTTGAAATGGGAGTGCATGTACGTGTGGAAAATGATGATGACGTGGATGATGTTTCAAATACTCGTTGGCATGAGGAAATTGGTACGTCAGGTGAACACCGACGTAAAGAACCTAAGATCAGTAAAAACGATAAACTTGAGGCCTGCATGGCACAGTGGTCATCTACAGTTAGTATGAGGAATGAAGAAACTGAAATCAGAACACTTTACTTTAAAGAAAAGCTTGCAAAGATACAAGGAAAATCATGAAGTCAATCAGATAGCGAAGTTAGTAGTCATGATCCTTATTCCAGTGTTATATGCATGGACATCTTAAACAATATGGAAGGGGTGTCAAATGAAGTTTATATGAAAACAATACAGGCTTTTTAGGATCCCACTTTCACGGTGTCGTTTGTGAAGATGCCAGAAGCAAGGTTGAACTACTGTTTTATTTTCACAACTCCTAATACATTTGTGAACTTTCATGGTGATGTACTGTTTTCATGTATGAACTTATTGATGTTGTTGGTCGTAGAACTGATGTTAATTTTTATTTTCAGTTCGCAATGCTAGGTTGACTATTTTATGTGATTGAATGATGTTATGTGGGTATATTTTGTTCACAGTATGTATGATAATGTGAATGTTGACGATTTCATTGATAAAGATTCGAGTGATGACGACTTGTTAATGATAGATGAGTTTGACGCAGACTTTGACAATTTAATGATGCTTAATATGATTGATCTTCACAGAGGAAGTACCGTCGGTAGGATACATTGTAGGACATCATTGCTTACGGGTAAGATACCGAATTTTGACAATTTTCTCAAGGGTCGTTTTCCATTGATTGCTAAGATATCGAGTTTTGACCAAAACGCTGAACGGATTTAACAACGTGGCTAACATAATGCACATTGTTACGCCGTTAACAAATTATCACATTTTCGATTGCTCATTAAACTTTGAAAAAATCTTCGATTGCTCGCTAAACTTTGAAAAACGTTTTCGATTCCTCACTGAAATTGTTGTGATCGAATTTTGATAATTAAACTTATAAAAATGACGTCGACTAACTGTTCATTAAAAAATGAATACTGCAAGCACACATGTTTCTTAGAAGTAATAAAGTGGACAAACGAGTTCAAATGTCGATTCCACAAGAAATGATTATTCAATTATACAATGAAACACAAAATAAATTTAATTAAATGAATTTTGCAATGAAAGGCGCATTAAATTTAATTAAACTTCGAATCTTTGTAACGAACGTCACAATTCATTTAATTAAATCTTTTGTATATTTCGTTGCAAAATTCAAATTTTAATTTATTTTGAATCAAATTTGAATTTAATTTGAATTTTAACAATGAAATACACAATAAATTTGAATATTTCAAATGATGAAAATAGCTTAAAATTTTACAAAATTATGTTTCATTTAAATTTAATAATTATGTCATTGAGTAATCATTTCTGGTGGGATCGATAATTCAGACTCATTTGTCCACTTTATTACTTTTACACAACTCTTGTGCTTGTGGTAGCCATTATGAAAATATTGCCGGATTAACTAGCCATTTCCATGTATTTCCTTCCTCAAATAACCGTCATTCTCTCCAAATCAACTTCGGCGATGACATAACGATCGGAACTGCACATAAATTCCTTTATCTGGCATCTTTCTCGAATCAATATTATATTTTTTAGATGACAAAAGGGATCCTGCTAATGTCATTGGGATACCTTGGCCGGTGATTAAAGTCGGTTTATTCTTCTACAAGGTAGGTCTTATTTGGCACGACCTCAAAAATTTGATTTCGCGCAACAATTGCTTCTAGAAGGCCACTGATCTTATCTCCAATGTTGAGATTAATTCGATCTCCGACAATAATGAACGAAAACTCCTCCTGGATCTCAATCTGTCTCCATCTCAAACTGCTTGGGAAATTTGTGATCGGAATTTATCAATCGCATTGTTAAATCAATCCAAAAATGTTTTGTTTGGAACTTCAAAAAATTACGAAGCTTTAGCTCATCAGTATTTGATGTTCGGAAAAATATTGTTGTCCAATGAGCACGCCCCCCCCCCCCCCCCAACATTGTTCGCGGTACACTATTCCTAATTAATTTGTAATGTATTTTTCAATTTCGCCCACCCTAAAATTTTGACTCGCCCCAAAATTTTGAATTTTTTTATTTTTTTCCGTTAATAAATATTGAGTAAATAACTTACATTTTAAAATTCAATCATACAAAAATATTAGATTTAAACAAAAGATCCAATAGTTACTTAAATAAATCAATAGCTCAAATCCAATCCAAAACATAAGTTCCCAATTCCCAAGTTCAACTAATTAAAACTCAATTTCCAACCTAGTTTATGCATAATGCATGTTTACTTGTTCTTGAATATTTGAATTTAAGAATTAAGTAGAGTAGTTGCTGTTAGTTTGTGTAATTGTGTTAGTTATTGAATATTTGAATTTAAGAATTAAGTAGTAGAATAGTTAGTAGTGATTGAATCGAACATTGAATTTCAGTACTATTTTGGTACTCAAAATCGTCATTTTCAATTCTCTTAGTTAAAAAAATGGATTAAGAATAGCGAAGAAGTCAGAGGAGGCATTACATCTGAAGGAGTTGAGGACGAAGATTTTGAGATTTATAGCTGCAGCGCATTTGCAAAAGTCAATTCTCGTTGATTTTGTCTTCATTGGTTGCTCGTTTGGTGCAAAATAAAGAGGTTGTTGCAGCGGCGGAGGGATAGCAGCTAGGTTTAATAAAGAGGTGGTTGCTGGAGTTGTGGCGCGGGACTGGAGTGGTTGGATGATTCTGAAGAAGATGACCGGAAGTGTCTGTTTTTCTTCTTCATTTTTCTTTTTAAGTTACGCGGTGATTCGGCACGTGTTTATTGACCGTTAAATGTCACGTTAGAATTTCATCATCCACGTGGGCACTAAGATAACAAAAGTTATGAGGGTGATGGATGGAGTGCAAATGAGAAAAATTTAGTGAGCAAGCTGAAGTAATTTGAAATTCAATAAACAGTCTTGTGACTGTAATATAAGCCGAGTGATTTTTGAAACATTTCACTATATTAAATAACATTATTTATTACATTAAATCAGCAATGCTAGGAAATTAAGATTTGGGAATTAATCATGTTAGAATGAGAAAACGTAATGGACTATAGTTTTGGTTAAAATTTTGGAATAAAATCGTATAATAAACTCACTTTTTTTTTAATAACGGATTTTTGCTAATTCTTGCATAATAAATGACATCGTTTAGTTAAACGTTGGTATTTAATGACGTCATATATGATTTAATATTAATTTTTTATTCGAGTGATCTCTTCTGCGGTATTTAGAAACTTGAGCAATTATTATGGTAAGAAAATAATATAGTGATAATTGATGTTGTTATTCGAAACTTTACAATTAGCGCAATGAATCAAAAGTTATTTATTTTGGGTAGCTAAAAAACGAACATCATATGTATAAGTTTCTCGAATATTTATGATACTTTCCAATGAGAAATAAGATAAGTCAAATATTTATGATACTTTACGATGAGAAATAAAAGAAGGGGTCGAAATAGAGTTTTAATATACATAAAGTTATTTATTCACATCTGATAGCTAATAAAATGAACATCATAGGTATTGGTTCTTCGAGTAGTAATGATAATCTACTCTCATTCACGCCTAGAAACAAGAGAGAATTAGGTGGTTCATACAGTTGCTTATCTCGATGATGTGTTCATCTCGAAACTTTTATGAAAAGATTTTTAAAGGGGGTTAAATTCACTGGTGGCCACCTAACTTCATACTTTGTGTCACTATAGCCACCCAATTAGATTTTGTTTCATGATAACCATTCAATTTGATTTTATTTCACCAAACGTTTCACTATGACCACCAAATTTCATATAACATTTTACCATGGCCACTCAACTTCTTTTCACCATTTTCATTATTTTTAAAAAGGATAAAACGGTAATTTTGCATTAAAATACAAACTTATCTAAAAAAAAGTTACTTAAAACAATAAAATAAAATAAGAACTTATTTTTAAAAAAATTTACTTAGAAAATATAAATAAAATAAAAAATTATTTAAAAATGTTTTTAAATTTAAGAAAAAAAGTTATTTAAAATAAAATAAAAAGTTATTTAAAAAATGTTCTTTAAAAAAATAAAATAAAAAATTATTTTAAAATAAATGTTTTAATTTTTTTTAAAAGAACATTTTTTAAATAACTTTTTATTTTATTTTAAATAAATTTTTTTCTTAAATTTAAAAACATTTTTAAATAATTTTTTATTTTATTTATATTTTCTAAGTAAATTTTTTTAAAAATAAGTTCTTATTTTATTTTATAAATGTTTTAATTTTTTTTTAAAATAAGTTTTTATTTTAATTTTTCAAAAATCTATTATATATATAACAAAATCAAGTTGAGTGACTATGATGACACCAAATATGAAGTTGTGTGGTCACTAGCGAATTTAACCCTTCTTCAAAGTGTTTCAACGCTTTGAATTGCTCGTAGACTTGACTTAACCACCGGTCGTACTTTTATTTATTACTTGATAGTTAAAAGATTCCATTACTCACTTTCCTAAAACATAATTTGATTTATTTATTTTCAGATCAACTAAAGCAAGAGAGAAGAAAAACAATTAAAAGAAAATAACAAATAAGACAAATTAGGGTGGAATTACTAAACCCTCTTCCATAACTACCATGAAAAAGAACTCTTGCTTTCTGGTGCAGCAGTTAAGTTTTTAAGAACAAAGTTGGATTGGGAGGATGAACCCCCAAATTTATATCAATTATTTGAATCTCGCCAAATTAGCGTTATAGTCAAATGTACATTTCGGATTCAAATTTTGTATATTTATAGGGGTTAATTTCACAAATGGTCACTGAAGTTACCTGAAAATTTCAAAACGGTCACTGAAGTTTCAAAGTTTCAAAAACGGTCACTGAAGTTTGAAATTTCTTTCAAAACGGTCACTGAATTTTCAAATTTTTGGCCAAGTTTGAGGCGATTTTTCGGCAACTTCCGACCACCAAAATCATCGATTTCGGATACCGTTGGAAAGCTCACGATGTCCTCTTCAATTACCATCAAAAATCTCTCCAAAAATCCAAGTGATTTGGCTGGAATAAACTCACGAAGTTGGCAACCGAAAATTGTGAAAATCTGTCCAATTTTTCGGGCAAGTTTGAGGCAATTTTTCGGCAATTTCCAACCACCAAAACTGTCGATTTCGGATACTGTTGGAAATCTCACGATGTCCTCTTCAATTACTACCAAAAATCTCCGCAAAACTCAAAGTGATTTGGTCGGAATAAACCCACGAAGTCAGCTACCCAAACTGGGCAGATTTTCGAACTTTTTTGCCCAATTTGGGTAGCTGACTTTGTGGGTTTATTCCGGTCGAATCACTTGGAGTTTTGGGGAGATTTTTTGTGGTAATTGAAGAGGACATCGTGGGCTTTCCAACGGTATCCGAAATCGGCAATTTTAGTGGTCGAAAGTTGCCGAAAAATTGTCTCAAATTTGGCCAAAAAATTTGAAAATCTTGGCAGATTTTCACAATTTTCGGTTGCCGACTTCGTGGGTTTATTCCGGCCAAATCACTTGGAGTTTTGGGTATATATTTAGTGGTAATTGAAGAGAACATCGTGGGCTTTCCAACGATATCCGAAATCGACGGTTTTGGTGGACGGAAGTTGCCGAAAAATTGCCTCAAACTTTGCCAAAAAATCTGAAAATTCAGTGACCGTTTTGAAAGAAATTTTAAACTTCAGTGACCGTTTCTGAAACTTTGAAACTTCAGTGACCGTTTTGAAATTTGCAGGTAACTTTAGTGACCATTTGTGAAATTAACCCTATATTTATATGGAGCGTATGTCAAAATATGCTATTTACGAACACTTTCGATTAATAGGGATGAAGGAATGTTGGAATTTTGACAAGGAAAGACAGGTTTACTTATGTAAATTTTTTTAAAAAAAAAAAAAGTTCGCCTTTTTAATTTCTCTCTCGAACTTGGTCTTTCTTAAGCTATATTCTCGTTTAGAAAGCTAAGCTCGTATTTGTATACCTTGGAATGATTTCAATGGAATATGACAATTGATATGTATTTACCAATAAACAAAACTAATGCATTCGAGTTAATACTAAGATCCAAAATACATGAAAGAAGTTTGAAAAAGGGAAAAAATGAAAATAAATTAATCTGCTTAGACAGCCAGTGGGTGCACCAAATCCTCAATAAGGTTAGACTAAATTAATTTCTAAATTTTTGGTGTCTTAGTTGATCCAAACTAAGCTTACTAACAGAAGTTCAGTATAAAAGACAAGCCCATATTACAAGTTTCTTCATAAATTTAACCAACAAGAGGGATGGATCCTTTCAAGTTTCTTAGCTTTTTTCTTGTACTAAGTTTTGCCTTTTCTTCAGCAAATGCTGAGATACATTTCCATGAATTTGTTGTATGTCTACTACTTCTCATCTTCAATTTCTCATGTTTTCTTATGTTCCACGACTATATTTTCCCGGCTTATTAATAATTATGAATGTAACAGGTTCAAGCAACGCCGGTGAAGAGGTTGTGCAGTAATAACAACATAATTACGGTCAATGGACAGTTTCCGGGACCTACATTGGAAGTTCGAGATGGAGATACTCTCGTAATCAAAGTCATCAACAGTGCACGTTACAACGTTACACTCCATTGGTACTTATTATTTTAAGCATGTGCACCAATCCACGAATATATATATTAACTTTGTTTGTTCGGTTTCTTGTTTTCAACTCTCTTAGGCATGGTATTCGTCAGATGCGAACACCATGGGCAGACGGTCCAGAATATGTAACCCAATGTCCGATTCAACCTGGGGGATCATATACATACAGGTTCCCGATTGAGAACCAGGATGGAACATTGTGGTGGCATGCTCATAGCAGATGGCTTAGAGCTACCGTTTATGGAGCACTCATTATATACCCGAAACTTGGTGTTCAATACCCCTTCACGAAACCCAATAAAGAAATCCCTATACTTCTCGGTAAGAACATTAATATTGAATATTTTGTTAGACCGTGTGAAGCCTCTAGGCTAATCATACAGACTTGTCCTCGTTCCAATATTTGTACTTACCCCTTGGATTCTTTTTTAAATGGGACTATCTTGAACAGGAGAATGGTGGAACAGGGACATCATTAGTGTACTTCAACAGGCTCAGTTTACAGGGGCAGCTCCAAATGTTTCTGATGCATACACCATTAATGGGCAACCTGGTGGACTATACAAATGTTCTAGCAAAGGTTTGGACACAAAATCTGTCTGAACAGATTATTACAATTATATAAAAATATCAAATCCTGCAGGCTGATATTTTTTCCTTAACAATGTAGAAACCGCAAAATTCTATGTGAAATCTGGGGATAGTGTACTTCTCCGAGTCATCAATGCTGCGCTCAATCAAGAACTCTTCTTTACAGTTGCCAACCACATGCTAACTGTGGTTGGGAATGACGCAGCCTATAACAAGCCTTTCACAACCAGAGTCATCATGCTCGGGCCTGGACAGACTACAAACGTCCTCCTTTCAGCTAATCAACCTGCAGGACGTTATTATATGGTGACTCGTGCATATGCTACCGCTCAAAATGCACCATTTGACAATACAACTGCCACTGCTATTCTAGAATATGATTCTGTTCCCTGCAATGCCAAAACTGGATTAGCCCCAAGACCATTGTTGCCACCACTTCCTGCATTCAATGACACTCCGACTGTAACAGCATTCACAAGCCAAATAAGAAGTCTTTCTACGCAAAATGGTCAAGTCCCTACTCAAATTGATGAAAACCTGTTTTTTACTGTGGGATTAGGCCTTATAAACTGTATGCCTGGACCAAGATGCCAGGGGCCAAATAACACACGCTTTGCTGCTAGCATGAACAATATATCCTTTGTCCTTCCTAGGAGGACGTCCTTATTGCAAGCGTACTATCAAAACATACCAGGTATCTACACCACTGATTTTCCACCTGTCCCTCCAGTGATGTTCGATTATACAGGCAACGTGAGTCGTGCACTCTGGCAACCACGGAAAGCAACTAAGTTGTACAAATTAAAGTTTGGTTCAAGAGTACAAATTGTGTTACAAGACACTGCTATTGTCACAACAGAAGACCATCCTTTGCATCTCCATGGATATCATTTTTATGTTGTTGGCCAGGGTTTTGGCAACTTCAATCCAAACAGAGATACAGCGAGATTCAACCTCATTGATCCGCCTGTTCGCAACACAATTAATGTGCCTGTTGGGGGATGGGCAGTTATTCGGTTCGTGGCAGATAACCCAGGTGATTAACACGGACACTCAAACAAGTCTATCTAAGATTACATCTACTCTATTTGTTTATGATTTCGTTTTTCCATTTCAGGAGTTTGGCTTATGCACTGCCACATAGATTCCCATTTAACTTGGGGCTTGGCTATGTCGATCTTGGTCGAGAATGGACCTGGAGAGTTGCAGTCGGTTGTGCCCCCTCCGCTAGACCTTCCTCCTTGTTAGGACCAGCTTCTGCAACGAGTTGTACTTTTATTTGATAGTCTACTGTTCTGTTTCATTCACTCATTGCATGTTTGGTAGGGAAGATTGAATAATACTAGACAATATTAAGAAGGAAAAAAAGCGAAATCTTCTTTATTATACAATCTAGTCCTATCAAGTAGTGCATATCAAACGTGAACTTATTGTAATCGACATTTTAAATGTAATTCATCAGTTCTATAGAATTTTAAATGTAATTTCTAAATCAGGGGAACTATCATGCCTGATCAAATGTTTCAATTTCCAATTGTGAGAAGCAACTATGTATCAGATGAATTGTCTTAATTTCCTGTAGTAACAAAACTCTGTTCAATGCTCCTACACAACCACATTTATAATTATAAGTGACTGATGAGCTCTAAAGATCTAATAACTTTGATGAATTGTTCCCTTTCCCAGTAAACATTACACACAATCGAGCCTTTGAACTTTTAGACGTATGATCATATTAGACATGCCTAGTTTAATATATTGACTAATTCATTAGAACAGAAGTGTGCACCTATCTCTGACAAGAAGTTGTATGCTGTGCATTGCCAACATGTACAAATTGTGTCTAAAAATTAAGTTGATTCTTTTCTATTGATGAAGATATATACAATCTGCTGCCATTATGTACGGAAAGAAAATCTTCTCAGAAACTAAGCACTCTCTTGGTCTCTTAGAATTTGCTGTTGCACTACTAAAACGGAACTTGGGCTGTCGAAATCCACAGAGGCTACAAAATCTCCTATAACTCCAAGCTCATCGCTTTCACCCCAATACGATAATCCTCGTAGAAGAACAGGATTTATCCCATGCTTCCTTCCAACAATCCAAAGATCATAGAATACGGTATTCATCGCCTGAATTGCAGCGATGGTTTCCAACCCATTCTTCACCACGACTTCTTGATAAATAACCTGATTGTTCCTTTCATTCTTCACCCAAAACCATGTCACTAGACCATCATCAAGTTTCTTCTCCATCTTGTTATCTCCCTCGTTGTTATGTGTAAGAAATCTAATGACAGTTAACGATACATCTGGATTAGCAGCCAATCGATCTGCATAAGCTAGTGCCTCTCTAGCATCTGATCCACCCAAGAAAAGAACAGCAAAATGGTGAACTGAAAGCCTTGCGGAACAGTTCACAGGATGATTTTGGTAACAACTTCCTTTATTCACTAGAATTCCTACTGAGCAAGGTGCGTGTTTCAAAATGTTTGCATTCACAGATATATTTCCTTGTACCAGCAATTCTGTTCCATTGAGGTTGTCCAAATGTTTCTTGTATAGTGGCAGGATTATTAGAGAAGCTTTTTTAACAAGTGCTAGTTCACAAATGTCTTGGTACATGCTTCTCTTGGAGGTTATTGTAGTAAATGAATGGATCTTTATGTATTTACCACTGGCCTCAAAAATTTTCAAAGCATTATAAACCGAATTGAAGTCAGCATCAGAACCGTTTTCTTGATTCTCGTGATCTATGAACACTGGGGCAGCACGACCCACAAGCTCAACGAGGCGTAAAGCATAAACCTTGAAAGGACTGTTAATGGTCGGATTGGAGACTTCAAGTAAGTTAATAACTCCAGCCAAACTTTCTTCACCATCTATACAAGCTACAATATGAAGTCCTGTATTGGGAGCGGTATGCTGAATATTTCTTCTCTTGTTAACCATATAAGGCCTTGTGGGATCATAGAGTACACTTATTAATGGTGTAGCTATAGACGTCACAGTAACTGTCAATATCACCAACATTGAGAAATGTGGCTTTGCTATCATCTGCAAACAAGAAAAGTCTGATTAATGGCTCTAATCTATGGACACAACGCGATATAAGGCCTTCTATGTCGGCTAAAATCTGTCACATAATGCCATCACGTCATAAAAGAATACTATGACAGTAATACAAACCAATACAGAAAGGCAAAAAATTAGCATAGCCGGAGAAAAACCGAATAGAACAATGAAACACTACATACCTTAAAATCCATCCAGTGGATGAACAAAAGAAGCTCCACTTCACCTCTTAAACTCATTATGAGGCTGAGGGTGAAACTATCTGAAATCGACATGTCAAAGAAACGAGAAGCAATAAGAGTTGAAACCATTTTAGCCATATATGCGACTAAAGCCATGTAAAACAGAGTTTGCAGATGTGACCATTGGGCACTTATACTGTACACATCTGTGGTCATTCCCACAAAAATAAAAGAACACGGCATAAGAAGGTCCATTATAATAGTTTCACTCTTCTGCACTAGAGTGGCTCCTAAAGGAGGACCATCTGGAACAGCCAAACCAAGCCACAATGGCCCGTTTGCCATGGCTAAACCACCCATATCAGCAACAAAACCGGCTACCAGAACGCCCAACAATATGCCAATCACATAAATTTGATCAACCGGCTTTCCTTCTGGTGTTGTTCTTACAATCCATAGCATAGCCTGTCGAACACCACCAATAATTGATACCATAACAACTATTAACGAAATCAAGTACCACAAAGCAGTTATAGTCCTCTCTTCCCCTTGTTTACCTGCCTCAAATATAATTATCCCTTGAATTCCTATAATATCACTAATCACTGCTGTTGATAAGGCCATTCGTCCGATATCAGAACTAAGAAGATTGAGCTCTCTCACTATAGGATAAAGAACAGGAAATGCCGTGATAGACAAAGCCGATGAAACTCCCAAAACTGAAAGAGCTTTTGCAAGTTCTTTCTCCTGAGATTTTCTCAGTATAATTGCTGTAATTCCAGTAGTACAAATTGGTACAAGCACCCCAGATAGTGCAATATACCAATGTTTTTTTCCCACTCTCTTTATCACAGAAAGATCCATTTTCACTCCATTCAAGAAGAGGAAGTACATGAACCCTATTACTCCAATGTTTTTCAGCACAAAATCTGAATCACCAGGGAACATATATTCACGAAATCTCTTCTTCCGGCTTAACACAGATGGTCCAAGTATAATGCCACCCTAGAAAATTATAAATCCGTTGAGACATTACAACAATAAACAACACAATATTAATATTCATTTATGAATCTTGAATATAAGAAAAAATAATCAGACTTACAAGGATATAGGAGACAACCATTGGCTGTCTTAAGGGCTTGAGGAGAAAGCGAAGAATTCGAGCAATGACAATGAATGTGACAACCTGTAATAACAAAAGAGGAAACGCTCCGAAGGTATGGGAGAAGGTGTGTTTCTCATGACATACAAGGAAACCTTTCTGAATCATTTCTGAGGGTTCGCTGAGGCCAATCTTCACCATTTCTGTAAAAAAAATCAAACGTTGACCATGCTGTCATGCATTCAATACTAAGAAAAACCATGCAAACCAGCCAAAGTTACAAGGAGATCTGAAGGGTTGGACATGCGTTAGTTTAGTTAGTTTAAATTTAGTTATCCTATTGTTTAATGGTGAGACGAATGGTTGGTTAGTACTTTGTTTACAAAAAACGTTGTAGAACAAAGAACATATGGATAATTTATAAGATAATAGTATTTAATATATATAATTAGAGATAATAATTAATTGCTTTGAAAATATTACTCCCTCGATTCCATTTATATAAATTGATTTTATTTTTTACATAGATTAAGAGATCTTATTTAATGTTATTGAAAAAAATATTTTTTTATCAAAAACATTCCTAGTTTACATTTATTTAATTATCGACAACTACTAGTAAATTGAGAAAAAAATGATTATAATTAGGCAAATTAAATAAAGATATATTAGTAAACGAATAAAACAAAACATTCTCAATAAAGAAATATGACTATATAATTGAGACAAAAAATAAAGAAGGTCAGTTTATATAAATGGGACAGATGGAGTGCCATTTTAAACAACATTTTTGTAATACGTGAATATAATTGTTTAGAAAATATTACCCTAAAGGTTTCTTTCTAGATTCTTGTGGTCATGAATATCAATTTGGGCCCCTAAATGTTGCTTAGTTGTGTAATATTCCCTTGGTTGATTTTTTTTTTCCAAGGCATGCCCTCAGGGGCGGACGCAGACCTTCAAAAATAGAGGGACACAATCTAGTTTTTTGGGAGGGAGAAGAAAAGAAATTGGATTACGGGATGGATTTTGGAGACAGGAGAGAATTGAGAAGAGAGGTGACTCACGGGGCTGGGTTGCTTGAGAGAATTGGAATGTAGGTTTTCGAATTTTTTTCCTTTTTATATTTAATTAAAAAAACCCCCCAAAATCTACAGGGGCACGTGCCCATGTAGGCCCCTGTGTAGGTCTGCCCCTGCATGCCCTCTATTTTAACCTGGCTCAGAAAATAACAGATATATTTTTGTTGGAATAGAAACAATTGGACGAGTAGAACTTCAACACCTCAATAAGATCCCAATGTCCTTAATGAAAAACGACAAGAAAATAGATGATAATAGATTGTAAGTCTAGAAAGGTAAAACGATATAGGTCTATGATTGACGAAGTTTGAAAATACAATAAATGCCTTGATCTCATTGAACCACGCCGGAAACACTTGCGAAAGCGGCTTGTGAGTGAAGAAAAACAACGTTGATGTAAAGTTGATTAACGACCCACCCATTAAAAAGAGAATAGATAGAAGATCGCATAGTAGTGATCCATGATCGAAAGTCTAGATGGAATTAACTATGTAGGATTTTATCATTTCCGTCATGTATAATTTTAAAAGTGATCATCAGATTCTATACTTGTTAAATTTTATATAAATTAAATATTTCAATAATATATATATATATATATATATATATATAATCTGAAAAAATAAAATTATTTGTGAATTCTCCACTAGCTGAATTATAAACCCATATATTATGTCACGCTTTTCTTATCGACAATTATTCACTCACATTGTTTTGATTCTTTTCTGATCTATATTATCATAACACTTAGTATCGTCAAATCATTATAAAAGTTGCTTATATTTTTTTTTCATACTTTGATAACGCTATATAACTATTAATATCTCCAAATACATATTTTATCAATATCGACTATCGTACAATCTTTTTGCAATATATCATTCAATTGTGCAAGATGAGTAGGGCAATTTTAATCCTACAAAGTCCCTCCTATTTTTCTTTTATTTCTTGTACAAATATCTTCCACTATTATCTTTTTCCAAATTCAAATTTCCCTTCCTCTATTTCCTTTTTCATCGTTCATTTTCCTTCCCTTTTTATTTTTATTTCACAAAATTAATTAATTCGAATCAAATTCTAACATAATATATTTTTTAAAAAATTTACTTGGGGTAATTTAAATAAAAACTTCCATTCAATACCAGTCAGCGGCATTGCAGCCGTCAATTTGCAGGTTGTAGTAATGCAGTCCACCAATTTATAGCATTATTTGTATTTTGGACCACACTAACTTCTTTATTTTATTCCTGCATTTTTCCAGATGGCCCATTAATTATTCTTGCTGTAATGTTGTTACCAGCTACCTTTTCGTAAGGTATACTCATAGAACTATTAATACCCTCGCTGTATGTCGTGATGATCAGAAACATATTTTTGGAAAATATTTCAATCTATAAAGTATAAGTAAATATTTGAGATCCGTAACAATACCAACTTGACTTGTCGATACTGTTTATTGAATTTTTCTTCTTACTTATATATTGTTGAAAAGAATTGTATATGCATAGATGTGATGTACCGAAAATTTTACATTTGTCATTTCAAAAGGTAAGAAACACAATTTGCTCTCTTTTACGAAATTATCAAATTTAAATACTTCTATAATATAATGGTATATATATGTCAAATGTAGGGAGATGCAACCACTTTGTCCAAAAATTATAGTTCACGGAAAATGTACAATTCACCCTATATCATTGAGAGTGAGGCTCAAGAATTCATCCTATGTCCACTCTGTTGGGCCTCACTTCAAAGTACACCTTAGGAAGAAGCCATCGGGGCATATACAAACAGCGATCAAAGACACACCTTATTTCAAGCATGCTCCTACATTGCACACACGGTCAATGAATATGCTCTAATATCGGCTCGAACATAAAATATCCAGCTATAATACCAATATATGTAGAGAGACGCATTCACTTTACCCAAAAGCTAAAGTTCATGGAGATGTAGTGCAACCTACCTTATAATACCAAAAAATAGGCTCATGAATTCAATGCCCACTCAATTTGGTCCTCTATTCGAAGGACACCTTATAAAGACACTGTTGGACTATACTCAAACAAACATAAGCATAAATATTGATGTAGGGTATCGCTACCAACTTTGCTCAAAAACTATGACTCATGGACAAGGTGTAATCCACCATATATCACCAAAAATCTAGTCTTTAGGAATCCACCCCTAGCCACTCCTTTTGGGCCAAACCCTTGTGTTTCAAACATGTTTATGCATTATAGACCCATCAAATGGAAATGCTCTAGCATCAATTTGAATATGGGACCTTCAATCTAATACCAACTAATGTAGGATATTGTCACCACTTTATTCAAAAGCTATAGTTCATGGAGACGGTGCAATCCACCCAATATCATCCATAATCAAGCTTTGGAAGCCACCACAAGCCATTTAACTCTATATATAATAAAAAAAATTATCTCTAAAAAAAGTTCTTAAAATTAATAAACTAGATATAAATACATATAACACATTGCGCGTGTATGGTGCCCCTATATTTATGGGCCATGTGTAGTCATACCTCTCGCACGGTCTCAGTGCCACCCCTGAATGCCTCGAGAGTGATGGGAGCCATATGGGTTTTATGAATGTTGCTTGGTGGAGTTATTTCTTCCTATTTCGCGTTTGAAGTTTTTGTTCGCATTTTGCCATGGCTTTGGCGTCAACGATGCATGATGTAACCCAGCTTGTAATTCGGTCTGGTATGTATTCCTGATTGACCCACAAGTGTTGAAGTTATTAAGGAGAAAAAAAATGTTTGAATTATGTATAAACTGCATATGCAGTGTACCTTCTTAATATGTGGAGAGGGTATTTTTGGAGGAGTAATCTCACCTGGGTAGACTCTCATTAACGAATTCAGACGTGATTGGACGTATTTCATCTATCAACGTTCTACAAGTGGGTGAATCGCACTTAAATTGTTATTGTGCACCATCAAAATGCCAGCGTTCTACAAGGATTCCACCACTGAGGTGGTCAAGCTCTTGAAAATATGGTGTTGCACTCCATGCACCACGTTTGCGGCTAGCCACGTGGTCCTAGATGGTTGGTCTTGAGGAGAGAATCATGTGTTGGTGATGGGCTTCTTGATATGTCAACATGAGACGTCTAGCACATTTTTATGATATAACTTACTAAGTACGTGTCCAGTGTAGCTCAAAATTCAATTAAAATCGAAAATATAATCGTTATTGGGTCACACTAGCCTAATAAAAGTCAACAATAACGATTAGTTTTTTTAATTTTAATCCGATTTTAATCTCTACCAAACACACTCTAACACATTAGATTCATCTATCATGTTCAAAGTTTAGAAAACTATTGTGTAATATCAATTTTGAATGAATTTTTTTTTTTTTTTTTTCAAAATTCATCTTTCAACGGTTATATTAAGATACCTATAAGAAGAATTTGAGTTCATTTTTTTCAAAGGCTAGTAAATAAGGACACTCCTATATCAAAATGATGAATACATACCCATAACATAACAAATATATATTTTATGAAATAAGATTGTGATGGAATGTTAGATCATGTCAATCTTGTACGATTAAGTTCAATACAGTCTAAACAACCGTTATTTGGATATTCAAATATAACTTAATGACTAGCTAGAAATCTTAACAGTTAAACCAGAAACTAACAATAACTAAGGATATAATGTAACCAAGTATAACATTATTAAAAACAAGCCTTTAAATATTAATTACCCCTATATATATATATATATATCCCTTCAAGTAGGTAAATCATTTCATGATCTAACACTCCATCACAATCTTGACATGATCCTTTGCTATGAATTTGTCAACAAAGCAAGTCTATTCTTTAGGTCCAATCACCGTGTATATGGATTCTGATTGGCTAGCTTGTCCATTTATCTTACGTTCTACTTGTTCTTATTTTACTTTTCTCGGCAAATTGTCTTGGTCTCATAAAAATTAATTAACAACCAATGATGACACTTCCAAGTGCCTAAAGCTGAATATAGGGAAATAGTTCGTGGAATTGTTTAATTTGTTTGATTTTCATCTTCCCCTCTCCAATTCAATCATTACATATATATTGATAATTAATTTACGTTTCCACTTGTTACATGGCCGGAGAATTATGCTCTACATGCACACAAAGAAGTTTTTTTGAATTTTCCAAAAGGATTATTCCTTTGATTACAAATTTATATGTATACTTGTACCGGCCTCTCTCCATTCGGTATAAGGTTGATAATTTGATAGTACTGAATAATAAAAAAGTTAAAATTTTGTCTATTATGCCGTAGAGCACGACGTAGAAAAAATTGCTCTATACACATTTCAATGGATTCTGGTCACATCATGCCATTGTAAAAATTCCAGTATCCAGTGGGGATTGATGGGATAATTAGACTCCTTGATATATTAAAAAAGAAAAGAAGTCCCAAACAATAGGCTAAAGGGCGATCACTCGAGCAATTGAAAGAACTTCTCGCTACTATTACATACGATGCACTATTGAAAAAAGCGGTTGTACTAGCTAGAAAAAACTTATTTACGTATTATTATAACACCGGCTGATGTACCTCACCCCATCCTTTTCGTAGCCTTCATTGAGATCGTATGCAGTTCATTGGGAATCAGAAGCATCATTATATGAAATGACTCAGCTACTCTCGCTAGGAAACTATCCTTCTTTAAGAAATGACCATGACCAGCTAAAGATCATTGTCATCTCACGAATTGGATTTGAACCAATATCTCCGGGCTACTTTCCAACAAAGCAACTCTGTATACATGTATATGAACATTTACGAGAGAGAGAATATTTTTCTACAAAACTGAGATTTAAAGTGTCCCAACCATGAGTTTTTTGGTGGGTGCTTCTGTAGAAGCACATTGTGCACTACCTAAAGATTAGAGGGATCTTCATTACATTAAAAACAGGATCAGAAGGTTGGAGATAAACTGGTTTCTTTGTCTCCATATAGCAAAACATCTCATGTACCCTAAAGTAACATCAAATTTCTTAAGATTTGCAATCTGCTAATATAAAAATGTATGCTAGCGCCTCAAATCATAGCCCTACCAGTGGAATGGTATTTCAAAACCATAGGTCCCTAGTTCCAATATCTATGCTAATTAAGATGGATAAGTATGTGATATTAAAATAACTTTTGAGACTTTCTAATTAGTCAATTTTTGCCATCAACTTCTTTCTGAGTAGGGTTTCTGAGATTAAAATACATCTGCATGAAGGAATAATGTAAGATTAAATTAATTAATACGACACTAAGAGAATTAACAACAATTAGTTGTAAAAGATTGATGAAGTAATGAATATAGTTAAAGAAAGGTAACAAGATGTGACCTAATAGAATTTGGAAAAGGAGTCAACATCCACAGTTATTCATGCCCATTATTAAAAAGCTGCAACAAATTTAAGTTGGCACATAAAAACCCTAAAGCCCATAACTGATATCTTAAAGGCATTTTTCTGGAGAATGCTTCAGCCTCAGACTGCATTAATGACTATCCACTCTACCCACAAATTTAATTTTCGTACTGCATATTCCTCAGATCTCAGAATTAATTCTGTGTAAAGGAAAAGTGAAAAATAAATTCAATTGCAGTACTGAGAGTTTGAAAATATGAACCAAAATTCATGACCAAAGATATCACCTAGAGAAGTACGTACAAGAAGAAGAATTATCACGGACTTGATTTCGAGATAAACTTGTGTTTGTTTACACAGGTTACAGAAAATTAAGTTATTCAAATTCTTCTATTAGTCTAAGCATTTTTGTCTCTCTCACATTTATTTTATAGTTTTTAATAAATACGAACAATATTATCTTGGACAGGCCCTGGTTAAGCTGTGACAAAGATTCAAGGATCCTGGAAAATAATCTGGTTTATAAGATTGGCCATATTTTAATTAAATATTTAGTGTCACGCATAATTGAGAAGTAAGCTAGTAAAAGAAGGATCATAAATTTCGGCTTTAGATCATATTCCTTCATGCCTTTTCGTTAGTAGTAGAAATCACATGAACTTATCCAAACCATCTCCCCACTACACACACAGGGGAGTTAGGTTTATGCAATATTTACAAATAAGAGTATTCGGTTATTGGGGAATACTGGTATACTTCTAATGTCGAATCAGGATCAACTACGACAAAAAAGAAAAAAAAAAAAAAGGCACTGGGTCGAACTCTTCTTTGGTGTCAAGGTAATAGCTATGAATAGTCATCGACTTCTGAGTGAAAGGATGGGGCGGTAGTTAAACAACCTTGTTCATTGAAAAAGGCATACCAAAATGAGTGTGTATGTGTGTGTATTGTTACCATGGTTATATATGTCACAGATCACAGATCCGTAGCCAGGTTGACATACAAAACCCTTGCTATATCTATATTTTTTTCCTCGAATTTCGTGCTTCCAAAAGAAATTTAGATAAAACGTGAAAAGGGCCATAATTTGTGTCTGATCAGGATGTTCTTAATTATGTAGCTTGTTCTTGCTTCGTGAAAAGGTTATCATTTTGTCTGAGCTACAGAAATCAACAAGGTTATTAATTTATCTATAATTATTACAAAACATGCCAAAAGTGTAACTCAAGAAGCCCTTTGATCTTTCTATAAAGAAAGAAAAAGAGAAGTATTTGATGAACAAAATTAAACATACCCAACTCGTACAGATTCCTCCTCAATTTGTAATTGTATCTGCAGTACCACCAGAAATAAGCAAGAACAACCCATGAAACTCAGGATAGATAGCGCCACTAATGATGTAAAATTGATCCTTGCGGCGCTATCCCTCCTGAGCTTTACAGATTCTTCTATACTACGAAATCGAGTTTCTAGTTTTCTCGAACCCTAACCCTCTATTAGGAGTTTCTTTAGAGTGATTATCTAAGAGATGGTGGAGAAGAAATGTGAAAGTGGAAGTGTATTTATAGGAGGAATGGGACGTGTGAGCGATGCCACGTGAATCATTTCTACTGGGCATGTATTAGTCCATAGACTAAATAATAGAATTATAAAATGGCATGGGATTTGGTCCATCCTTGGACGAATTTTACTTATACGCTGTTTTGTAATATGAACACACTTGTTGGAACAAAAATAAGTATGTTTTACTTTTTCAATCTTGGCTTTCTTTTATTCTGTATTTCTCCTTCTTTCTATTTGTGCCGACTACGATATTCAGTTCCCATGGAATATGGTAACATTCAATGAACTTTGCCTAATTTTCACCCCACTAATTTTGCAGCTTATTTAATTCAACTTTTCATGATAGGAAAATAATTGGGACCCGTTTGACAGGATTTTTGAAAAGTTAAAAATGTTTGAGGCTAAGAAGTTAATTTTTAACGTGTTTAGATAATTTTTAGAGGTATTTTGTCTTGCTAGAAGAGGGTTTAGAGAAAAATTGACCTAAAATAATTTTCTTAGAAAGCCTTTTTACGAGAAGTAGAGCCAAAACAAAAGCTTGCCAAATGAGCCTTTAGACTAGTATTATGCCCAAAAAAATTGACCAACTATACGATATTTAACTACGGTTACTCTTCGAAATCTTAAGAGAAAATTCAGTCGGTAATACCTACCTTTTAATTTATTTCTTTTGACAACATGGAAAGGGAGTTTTATAATATTATTGCAAGCTTCTTATATAAGTCACAAGGTCTCATCAACATGTTTGTCATACTAATTATAGTGTTTCTATATTCTTGATCAATTTTCAATAAAAATATTTTCAAAATATTGATATGATGTATGGACAATTTTGCAAAGGCCTAACTATCTCTTAGGGACAACATCAAATGTAAGAGATTTGTTATGATTCATCCTTATTCTGTGTCTTTCATGTCTGATTTACTATTATTTTTTTGGGTTCTTTGTAATAGATTTTTACTTCTATTGGAAGTTGTTTTTTCGTAAAGGAGATAAAACGAGGATCTCATCTATCTTATCGAAATTTTTCTTTTCTTAATCACGTTTAATTTACTTTATCAAACATATTACTAGGATAATTGAATACAACGCTTCTCATCGGGGTTCCTCTGGTCTATTTGACACACATTTTTTCAAAATATATTATTTCATAACTCATTTTCAACTACACATTTTTCAATAAAATAATATTTTTTCATCACATCAATAACTTTTCTTTACTTTTTAACCACTTATTTCTCATTATATCACTATTTTAAAAACATTTTTTCCTCAATAATATCCGCACATTTCTCTTTTAGCTTTCTTTCCGGCTTTAGATTGTCATTTTGTTAGGCGAGAGGCAAATCATGCTACCCTCACCCTAGCCTCTAATTTTTTCAAGATAAGAGTTGGGTTGGGTGGGAGAAATGCCATCCTTCATAGCTGCTATTTTATTGTGCTGAATTTTCTGAATAAAACCTTTTAGTTGTAAAAAAAAATTATATACATTGCTAAAGTTCATTGTAAGCGCTTCATCTTTGCAAAGATGGTTTCCAAAAAGATGTCGTTCACGAATGTTACGGACGGTAACCACTTTTATCATATTTGATACGCTGTACATTACCTTAAATAAGACAAGACGCAGTTAAATATAAAAAGGACACATAAGATGTTTGGTGGTTAACATATCTAATCACGTCCAATTTGTAGTACTAAACGTGCCATTTGTGTTCATTTCTCTGTGAATGCTAAGAACTAAAAACAACTAAAGAAGCCAACAATTACACATGGTTACGCCCCCGTTTGACACCCATTAATTTTTCATTCTCATTCTCATTTTCATTCTTCATTTCAACCTCATATTCTCCAAATAAAATAATATTAGGGTCCGTTTGATTGCAAATGTGGAAAATGGGTGGAAAGAAAATGTTTTACTGGGAATTGAAATGCTTAGAATTTGTTTTACTGGGAATTGTAATTAAGTGTGTTTGATTGGTATAATTTTCCACCTGGAAATGTTGAAAGTTTGGTGTCCGTTTGACTTCATTTTTTATAGAAATTGTCCATTAAAATGATAATATTTTCTACCACTGAGTCTAGAATTTGTTCCAATTACCAAAAAGTAAAAAAAAAAAAAATTTAAACAATTAGAAAAAAAAATCATATTCGTTTGACTTTGTTTTGTATAGAAATTATCAACAAAAGTGAAAATTCTTTTTGCAATAGTTAATAGAATTTGTTGCCATTGCTTAAAAAAAAAAAGGTGGAAAATGTTTTCCCACCTATTAGGTGGGAAAACAAAATCAAACTTTTGTGCATCAAATGATTGTACCTAGAAAATAGGTGGAAATGGATTCCCTGGAAAAGAAGACGCATCAAACGGCTGAAAAGTGGGAAAATGGAAAACGAATTCCATTTTCCCTAGAATTCGTGGCGTATCAAACACACCCTTACACACAAATCAAAAACTTTTCATCACTTTTCCATCACACATTCTCACATCAATCACTATTCCAAAATTTTTCTTTTCCTCAAAATGGGTTTCAAACAGGGGCTAAATTTGCACCAAAAAAAAAAGGAGAAAAAATTAAACTCAAAAAGTATCATCATCTCCAGGCTGAATTGAGAGAGATGACATTTATGGTTTTCACTTTTGAGTTGTAATTAATTCCCATTTTTGCTAATTAAAGTATGAAAACTGATTACTCTTAATTATAAATCTCTAGAGTCAAAGATCACTAAAATCATATTCCATTTATTGTCCTTCACCACCCCAACATCACTTTGTAGGTCATACTTTGGAACTTCCCTATTCTTCCAAGTAATCATATTTATTAGTTTAATTAATTATCTCATATATAGTCAGCAACAGGCATCTCTGCCTTTTTCTCTATCCTACCAACAAGAATATCTCCCAAAAAAACTCTCTATTTTTAAAGAGAATATTCTATAATTTAGAAAGTAACTGTAAATTTCAAAAGTAAAAATTTTTAAGTACTCCAACCCTCCAAATTTGGAGAGTCGGACTCCTTCTCTAAATTACAATGTTAATTTAAAAAGTCTCTTACGAAATATAATTTTAAGGGTTAACTGTTTAAAATAAAATATAAGAGTATATTGAATATGCTCTAACAACCTCCCATTTTCTTCCCACGTCTTGTTCCGTCTCATTTAAAAATTTAAATTTTATATTTTAACGCACCTTGGCCTATTTAGATTGATTTTAACATGCTCTCTCACGTGCACAAATTGAATACATTTATTTCAATAGAGTTACGATGGGACTCAAATTCAAGATCTTTGTCAATTCTGATATCCTGTGATTTTCTTTCATCTAAAAATTTTAACTTTTAGATAAGGGTGGCAAATGGGCTTGGTTCGTCCCAGCTCAATATATGGGCAGTTCGAACTCGTTTTAGGACTAGTCATGGAAGAACTCGAGCTCACCTATTTTTCTTGAGGCCAATGAACCGACTCGTTTGAACTTATGGGCTAACTCATTTTTTTCCTAATTTCTTGACTTAGTATATTAATTGCTTATAAAGTTGTTCGTTTTTTAGTTTATTTTTTAGAAGTAAGTTGATCGTCTCGACTCAGCCCACAGGCCAAAAGACAGAGCCGATCCTAGACGGGAAGATTTTTTAAAATTTAAGAAACTAAGTTTAAAATTTCAAATCTCATGTTTTTTTTTAACAAATATTTAATTAATTAAATATATTAAAGTTACAATTTCATATAATTTGATCATAAATTCCATATAATTGGTTACATATTATTAATTGATCACAAATCACAATTTTTATGTCACAAATTATTTGGTCACAATTCAAAAATTATATAGGTCACAATTTGTTCATAGGTCACAAATCAAAAATTTATACGTCACAATTTATTCATTGATCACAAATCTATCAAATCAATAATCATATATTATTTATTGGTCACAAATCGCAAACTTATAAGTCACGACTTATTTTATAGTCACACAAAATATTAATTAATTGATCACAAATTATATTTAGGTCACAATTTATCAAATTACTGGTCACAAATTAATAAATTTTTAGGTCATATAGTATTTATTGGTCACAATTTATCTATTTCATTGGTCACGTATTATTTATTAGTCACACACCAACCAATTTATTGATCACAATCACTGAGGGGCCGGGGGCTGGTGGTCCAGATATAGTCCGGCGAAGCTGGAATACTGGGTTATCAAAAAAAAAAAAAAAAAAAAAACAATCGTCTCGAATACCATAGCCAACATCACCACCAATACCACAACCCACCCACCACCACCAGATCCCCCCACCATCTGTAACACCGCCATCACGACTTGTACCACCACCGCACCAACATCACCATAATGTCAGTAGCCAGCCAAAGGGTGTTCCCTGCCAAAGTCCCTAGAGCCACCACCTTCATTGTCGTCGCCTGATCCACCATCGTCGTCGCACCCCCACTTGCACAACCGAGAAAAACTCCCAACACCACCAAAATAGCCCCAAACCTCCATAAGCAGTATCATGACCAACAACACTACCACCACACCTCAAGCAGATTCACTACCACCGTCAGCATCTCAACACTCACCACCACAACCACTAATAAATCACCATTTTCAACTATAAAACTACCATTGTCACTGCTAGATCTACCTCAGCACAACCACCTACACTATACTATTAATACCAGCACCATCGCACCACCACCCGACACTACATATACCATCACCACCACCAAGAACAAAGATAACCCAAAACTTCAGCTAAGCTACAAATCGGAGGAAAAACTATCCCAAAAACACACCAAAATGCAGCGGCGATTGTAGCACCCTAAAAACACAACCAAAACTACAGGTTAGGAGAGTCTTAGCATTTTCCTTTAGCCAATCCAGATCCTAAATCGGAACAGGAACAAGATCCCCATTCCTAAATCGGACCAGAACGGTGGTCTGCGCTTGACGATCGTGCACGATGGCTGTTGTGGCCCAAAAATCATCCCCAAAACCCCAAAACCATCCCAAAATCATTTTGTGACTTCTATGCACGGTTACCGTATGGCATTGTGCGCGGTGTCCCGAAGCTGCATGGTGTCCACTGTGCGCGGTGGCTCAGCGCACTGCAATGAGATTGCAACAATTTCCGATGAAAATAGAGATGAAAGAGAGAGTGATAGGAACAATGGAGAGTGACAGAGAGAAGAGGAGAAAAATTGGAATGAAATTAATTAGGTTTGGAATGAAAATTGCACAATTAATATTTAATATTTAAAATGAAATACTTGATTTTTAAAATGTGAAACCTAATATCTGAAATTTGAAATTGAATCTTGAAAACTCTTATTTTGTGTAATTTTCCCACCCTAGAATTTAGACACGAGTTGAGCTAGTCTTAACCCATTGCCACCTGCCCCGAATCCTAGAGTTATGAGACAACTTTAATAAAATTTTATCTTCAAAATTGGCTACCTAATTTATGATTTGATATTTCAAAAGTCCGCTGTGTTTGGTAATTACTTTTCCTTTTTCTATTTGTTCAAAGTATTTGATTTTGCATGCATTTTCAATTCCAGAAAGCTAGCTAGAGCTTCATTGATCTTTTCTTTTTAAAATAGATAATATATATTGCCCCATTATTTGGCCTTCAGAATACGATGTAATAACAGACAGTACTTGGAGTGAATCTGTCAATTAAAAAGTGAAAACGATTGTGTTTAATTTTCAATACACAGCATATAAAGAGAAAACAAGTGATTTTTTTTCCTGATATGCAAAAGTTGCTAATCTCGAAATGAAAAAATAAACTTGGATTTGAGGCTCCATTCATGTGCATGAGAAAACCTTTTTCTATGCTTGTCTTTTGCCTCGGGACGAAAATTACAAATAGAAGATCAACCGAAAAATAGTAAAGAATAAAGAAGTAGCGGGACAGAAAAAGATGCAAAGTTGAAGATGGGTCGACCTCAGTTTAGAATATTAAACCCCAGAAACGAACTAAAGCCTGTGCATTGCAAGAAAAAACCTTTCTTTCTATGCTTGTCTTTTGCCTTGGGTCGAAAGAGTACAAATGGAAGATCAATTAAAAAGTAGGTGAAGAATGAAGAAGTAGCAGTACAGAAAAAGACGCAAAGTTGAAGATGGGTCGACCTCAATTTAGAATATTAAACCAATAACTATAATAAATAGCCGAGTTCTTGGTAAAACATCCGAGAACCAAATTGAACCATCTAGTTCAGTTCAACAACTGTTTGGTCTAGCAAAATCAACTATTACAAGAAAAAACCTTTCTTTCTATGCTTGTCTTTTGCCTTGGGTCGAAAGAGTACAAATGGAAGATCAATCAAAAAGTAGGTGAAGAATGAAGAAGTAGCAGTACAGAAAAAGACGCAAAGTTGAAGATGGGTCGACTTCAATTTAGAATATTAAACCAATAACTATAATAAATAGCCGAGTTCTTGGTAAAACATCCGAGAACCAAATTGAACCATCTAGTTCAGTTCAACAACTGTTTGGTCTAGCAAAATCAACTATTACAAGAATGAAAGGTCCATTGACAGCATCAACAGAGATAAGAAAACATGGATTAGGACCTGGAAGAAAGTTTATTAACCAAGATTGCATTTTAACTCTATAAATGTTTCACAAAACCAGTTAATTCAGTCAGAATTAGGTCTCAAATTGAACTTCAAATTAATGTACATAAAAGTTGATGTTAAAATCTAATCGAAGTCAGTGATCAAACAAGAAATCAGCAAATTGGACTCAAAATGCATATCATTAGAAAGGTAATAAATCCACACGAAGTAGCAGCATATTTCGGATAAAAGTAACACTGTAATAAATTTGATCTCTCAGACAATTCATCAAACAGTAGACGAGCATCGAAATCGCTCATTCAACTCTCAATTGTAGAAGCAGAAGCAGTACCAGTACCAGTAGATGGTGGTTGTCTCAATCTTCGGAGCCGATCGATCCACTGATCCTCGGAAATCCGACCCACCCAGTCTGGAGTCAACCCGCCAAACGAAACTCCCCTCATGGCCTCCATCACTCTGCTGGCATTCTCAGACGTCAGAGGAGCTTGACGCCGTCTCTCGTCCTCTCTGAACGCTCTCTCTATTGCCCTCTGAGATTCAGAAGTCTCCCTACTCCCCTCTTCTTCTTCCTCTTCGTCTTCATCGCTCAGATCAAGCGATAAAAATCCGTTCACCATACAATGTCCCGACGCGCGGCCATTGGGCAGAGGATGGAAATTAGAGTAGTGGTTGTTGACTTCGTCATCATCAGAATTTCGGTCGAAGACAGCTCCGTCGTCGTCGCCGGCGGTTACGGTTGAGATTGGCTGGTAGTAATCGAACGCCTCATCGGAGTTCGTGTCGGAATCGCTATCGCCGGCCTTATCTGCAACGGAACTACGATATAATCACAGGAAAAACAAGCTGACACATACACAAATCAAGATTATGTAAATCCCTTTAATACAATAATCAAAAGTAAATGAGAAGAGGACTTGCCTTGTACAAATCCCGTGGCAGAATTATCCATTCCGTTCATTTTTGCCTGATCCCCTTTCAGATTAAGAACGTACTTAACTATTACTCATCCAAAATCATGAAAAAGTGATTTTTAAAATTATTTTTTGATAAATAAGTAATTTAAAAATTCAAAATTTCACGCTTTCCCCCAAAAAAAAAAAAAAAAAAAAAAGGAATAAACTAAACCTACAGAAAATCTATTACAGAAACTTCACAGAAATAAATTATTTCCAAAAATACCCTCATATACAAAAATTGCAACTAAAGCCATTACAAGAATATAGGAAACTTCAAATAAGTCCCTAAAGATTTATAAACATAAATTTTAGCTTTAAAAATATTGTATCTTATGAGAAGCCCTAAAACTCATAAAATTAGTAAAATTAATAAAGAATTAAGATATAAATTAATTTTGAGATTTTATATATCCATAATAAAAATAGATTAAAATATTCTGAGTTAAGAAATTACATAGAATATACAACTATCTAAGATTAAAATTAAAATTCCGCACACTCTGGTAAAAATGGTATCAGAGTCATGTCACGAACCTAAAATAATGATGAACATCATAGATGAAGAAAGTATAATTGAAGAATTTTTGAATAAAATAGGAAAACATAAAAAATCAAGTTATCCTTATTTACCTAAAAACAGTACAAATGAAAGTTTTGAAGATATACACAAAAGATTAGAAAATTTAGAATATAATCTACAGGTAGGAAATGCTCTTTTAAATAATAATCTTAAAGGAAAAGATAAGATTATAATTAATCCACCTTTAGATTTTAGGATAACACAAAAAGATAAAAATAAAGGAAAAAATCAAGAGATAAATCAATATATGATTACAGAAGTTGAAGAAATAGAACAAAAATTTTTAGAATCTACTGGCGAAGAATATAATAAATATAAAAGACAGTTAGAAGAATTAACTGAAAAAATGAAAAATATAAAAATGAATACTAATCCAACATCTAGTTATAATATAAAACCAGAAAACTTTAGCAGTGATGAAGAATATGAGAAATGGCTTCCTCATCACCCAATACCTAATAAAGATGGTCTTAATCAATATAGGAAGACACAAAAAAGATATACAGGAAATGTAAGAAAACAATCTGTAAAAGAAATAAGTCCTATGAAATCTTATAATGAACCAATTCACACAACAGGAATATGGTTAGATCTTGATTGTGTAGATAAAGATAAAGTTATAGATATATGGATAAAGAGTACAGATTTAGCGATACAATTTAATAAATGGGAAACATATACAGCATTTGGATTTATAGAACATACATTCAGAGGAATTGCATCTGAATGATGGAGAAAATTACCAGAAAATATTAAAAGAAGAATAAAGTATGGAGAAGATACAACTGAAGCATTAGATAAAAGAAATGCCTTAAATGATCAAAATATACAAGAAATATTAAAAAGACTTGAAAGAGCCTTAAGAACAGAATTCTTAGGACATAGATTCGGTTCTGATGAAGAATTTAGAAAACAAGAAGAATATAATTCAGGAACAATAGCAATGAAAAATTTAAAAATATGTGATATGTGTGAATTAGATAGGTACACGTGTAAGTTTGAAGAAATATATTATGTATTGAACCAAAGAGATTACCAAGAAAATAAACCAATGTTAAGATCCTATTTTACGAAGTTACCATACCCCTGGGGAATGAAGTTATTAAAAGAATATGAAAAAATATTACCAGCAGGAGAAGAAGAAGGTATAAAATTAGATAGTCTTGGAACTATGATTGAATCTACAAAACGAATGATAAGCACTTGGTGTAGAGAAGCTCTAGAAAATAAGAAAGCATATAAGATAAGAAAAAATTCTTTGTATTGTTACAAAGATTTAGGTCAAGTTGAACAATTTGGGTGTTACAAAAAGAAATACAAACCATATAAGAAATATAAAAGAAAATTCAAAAATTATAAAAGGTTTAAGAAAATAAGTTTTAAACCAAATAAAAAATATTTTAAGAAAAGAAATTGGACTGTAAAGCCCAAGCCAAAATATATCAAAAAATGTAGATGTTTCATATGTAATGAAGAAGGACATATTGCCCCTCAATGTCCTAAAAAGAAAGATAAACAGAATATAAAAACTCTTAGAATTTATGAAGAATTCAAAGATGATAGTGATATAGAACCAATTGAATATTTTGAAGATTTGAGTAGTGAATGTAGTAGTATTTATGAATTAGATACATCATCATCAGAAGAAGATTCTGAAGAGATAGTGTATATGAATCAAGAAATAGACCAAGAAATAGAATTGGAAACAACTGAGGAAGTTGAAGATTCAGTAGAAGGTATAAAGCAAGAAATTACCTTTGATATTAAAAAATACAAAGAAATAACTAAGCAGATACTAGATTTATAAGAAAAAGATGTATTCTATCAAGGATTCTTAGGAATATTACCAAGGGTAAATAAAACAATTGTAAGTATGAATTATAGAGAATACCAAGGGTAAATAAAACAATTGTAAGTATGAATTATAGAGAAATACCTATTTACATAGAAGATATAATGGGAAAAACAAGAATTCCTATAATTACAAAAGAATGGGTAAAACAAAAGTTATCTAAAATACCAGAGAATGTAAGAAGCAAATTGAAATGTATTGAAATAGGAGGAATACAAGTTATGGTAAAAGGATACTTTAGAGAATGTATGAATATACCAATAGAAATATATTGTATGGACAATAGAATCTTACAAGATCCTGTAGATGCTCTATTAGGAACTATTGTAGGAAATCTAGTTTACCAAAAGATAATGTTCACAGTAAGACCAAATTATGCAGTATCATTAATTGATGAAAATATAGATCAAAGTTTCAATCTATACTATAGAATTGGAAATTTAAAAATGCCACAAAAAAGTAAAGCTATTAGTATAAGCATAAAATCAATTTTTGCTTTTAGTACTAGCCATCATAATAATTTAAGGAAAATAACTGATAATATTATCATACATAAATACTTTAAAGAATTAGTTGAATACATACCTCCTAGGAAATACCAAGAACATGAAGTAACCATACCAGAACAGATAATGCTTGATTTTCATAAACAAGCAAGAGAAATCAATTCTGAAGGAAAATTGATAAGAAGAAATAGTATTAGTCTAGAAGGAGAAAATCTTATTACAAGATTCCCCTCCAGACAAAACTCTAAGGTAAGTCAACTTAGAAAATTAAGTATTTCCGAACCAACAAACTCACAATACTATATCAAAACTAGATATGTCAATCAAGAAGGATACAAGAAAAATCTTCTTGTTCTTATAGATACTAGAGCAGATAAAAGTCATGTAAATGCTAAATTTGTTAGCCATTTAGTAGACTTTGAATTACCCGAACCATATATGTTTAAGGATTATTTGGGAAATAATCTTGAAATAAGAAAATATGTAAAATTCCCTCTTATATTTGTGGGAGAAGATCAAAAAGAATTTACTAAAGAAATAATTCTATATAAAAATGAATTATATGGAGTCAATCGTTCACCTATAATACTAGGAATGAAATTCCTTGGAAAATTTAATCCTTACAAAATTTGTCAAGGATACTTAAAAATAACAGTTGATGATAATCCAATCATCATATCAAGAATAGATGAAAATATGAAATCATTGTTGTCATGAAAAGAATAATAAGTACTAATCTCATGAGTCCATATATTGAAATAACACTCAATATAAGAAGTTACTGCAGAGTTAAATTTCATGCATACTTAGATACAGGAAGTACAATAAGTTTGTGCTTACCAAATGTACTACCATCTGAGTATTGTAAATATGATTCAAAAAAGGTTGTCACTGCTACAACAGCAGGTGAAAACAAGATAATATACAGCAAATATGCTACACAAGTACATTTTCTTATATCCTTTAGAGAAGTATTTGTTGATATAATATATATGTCAACTACAATTGGATATGATATTTTATTAGGACAAAATTTCCTACTAAAATATGCACCATTTACACAATATATTGATAAATATATGTTCACAACCCCTTGTGCACATAAGATATTTACACCAAAAATCACTAAAGCCATTAGCATAGCATATAAAGAAATTAAACATCAGAGCTCCTCAACCCAGCGTGATGGATGTTGGAGTACAGAAAAATTCAAACCAATTACAGTTTTGAAAATGACAACAGAAAATAAGTTAGAAAAATTGAAAAAAGAAATCTCTGAAACCTATTCTGAAAATCCATTAGAAAAATGGAACACAGATAAGGTAAAAGCAAAGATAGAATTAATTAATCCAGACACTATAGTAAGAGTTAAACCAATGAAATATAGTGTAGAAGACCAAAATGAATTTAATGTCCAGATAAAAGAATTGCTAGAAGCCAAACTAATCAGGCCTAGTAAAAGCCCACATAGCAGCCCAGCCTTTATGGTTAGAAAACATAGCGAAATAAAAAGAGGAAAGGCCAGAATGGTGATTACTTATAAGAAATTAAATGAAGTTACTAAATTTGATGGATATTACTTGCCTAATAAAGACACTCTCATCAAACAAGTACAAAATAAGAAGATATTTTCAAAATTTAATTGTAAGTCCGGGTTTTGGCAAATCGTACTTACAGAAGAAAGTAAACCACTAACTGCATTTAGCACCCATAATCCTTTAGGACAATATGAATGTAATGTAATGTCATTTGGGTTGAAAAATGCACCACAAATATTTCAAAGAAGAATGGATGAGGTAATCAAGCCAATCACTCATTTTTGTATTGCTTATGTTGATGATTTACTTATTCATTCAAATAATATAAATGAACATATTGAACATTTTGAGAAATTTTGTTATATTATAAAAAAGCATGGTATTACACTTTCTCAAAAGAAGGTTGAAATAGCTAAAACAGAAATAGAATTTCTTGGATTACACATAAAAGAAGGAGAATTGCAACTGCAATCTCATATTGGTGAAAAACTTCAAGAATTTCCTGAAGAAATCAAAGATAAAAAACAGTTACAAAGTTTCCTTGGTATATTGAATTATGCTGAAGGATTCACTGAAAATTGTGCTAAACTAAAAAATTATTTTCTTCCAAAATTAAGGAAAAATGTAATGTGGTCTTGGGAAGAACAAGATTGCAAAAATATAAGGAAAGTAAAAGAGGAATTGAAAGTTTTGCCTAAACTTGTAATTCCACAAGAAGAAGATTTCTTTATCCTTGAAACTGACGCTTCAGATAATTACTGGGGTGCAGTATTAAAGGTTAAAAAGAATCATAAAGAATATAACTGTGAAAAGAATTGTTCTTGTCCCGAGATACTTGCAGGATATACATCAGGAACATTCAAAGAAGTCGAAACAAGGTATGAAACAAATAGAAAAGAACTCATTGCTGTCAAGCGAGGAGTACAAAAATATGAAGATTATTTATTGCCAAAGAAGTTCTTAATTAGAACTGATAATACTCAAGTTAAAGCATTCTTGAAAAATAATGTTGATCCATCTATTGCTAACAGATATATTATTAGAATTCAAATTTGGTTTTCTTATTTCAAATTTGATATTGAATATATAAGAGGAAAAACTAACTTTCTTCCTGATTATCTTAGCAGGGATGGAGCTAGAACAACTAAGGACGAAAGTCCAAATTCTTGAAATAAAAGTTTCCTACTTGGAAGCACAAATGCAAAATATCCAAGATAGCATTCGAGGCAAAAATATAGCCCTTGAGGCAGAAGTAACTTGTACCAAGTATAGTATCCCTTCACCGGGACTTGTGAATACTAGCGCTCTTACCGAGGATAAAGGGAAAGACAAGAAAACAATAGGAACCCCTTCACAGGGAATACTCAAATCTATTGTTGGTAAAGAAGATATTAAAACCCCTATCAGGGATTTACAAGATATCAAAATTAGCGATGGTGGCTCTTCATCAAGCCAGAAATTACCAAAGCTAACTATTGAAACTATTGATCCAAAAGATGTTGTCAAGATATGCCATGGAATGAAGATACCCAAAAAGGATAACTATGAAGAAGTAATATTCTTTCTTGTTATTTTTAATATTTTATCTGATTGGTATTTTGAAATAGGAAAGTGGATGAGAACTCTCCACTATGGAAAATACAACAAGATAAATTTTTATCCAGAAACACCAGCCAACTGGGTAAGAAATTGTTTTGAAATAGGAAATATACTATGTATATATCCTAGCAAGGACCTCAGAGAGATAGCTCAACTCCCGACAGATGTCAGGAAAGCAATTAAGAGATATACAGAGGTTGTTAAAAGTACAAATATATATATCAGGTTCCACTCGGCGCTAATGGAATGGGATCCTGTTCTTGAATATATGCATCCATCGTTCCATGTTATAAAATTGGGACTCACAAACCAACATTTTTTACCAACCAGTCAAAAGGTTGTGAAAAATGGATATCAAGATATCATTAATATGATGCCCTACAGGAGCAAAAGGGTATAAAGAAATATTCGAACATGTGACTCAGTTAATTACTGAGAAAGAAAAGATATGGATCTATCCATCTGAAGAATATATAATTTATTCCAATGCAAGGATCCCTACAAAAGACGAAGACTTATATCTCCTTGACAATTTACTCTCCACCATAATTTCAAATCAAGTTAATGGATCAGAAGATATGTCCAAAGAACTGTGCAAAATACTCTGGGATTACAGTGATCATCATTGCGAGCACTGTGTAGTAGAAGATATGAGCCAAGGAGCATCCCTCAACGGTGAAGAATTCCCTGCTGAATTCTTTGAATCAAGGATGGAAAAATAATGGAGACAAGATAGTGACCCTTTATCACTACTTTAATAAAGCAAATTATTAAAGAAAAACTGTTGTCACTAGAAGACAGAAGATAATACGAAGAAGTCTTCGTGATAAATGATCATTCACCCACCATTAGGTCATATGTCACAATCCATGAAGCCAGCTAGCAAGAAATAATAAGAGAGATCCATAAAGATAAGATTTCCCAAAAATTAAAGACACAAAATGCCAGAAGATAGTGGCAGACAAATGTTATTTTCACTACCTAACAAAGGATAGTGGGATGATAGCTGTAAAGATAAGATTCCTTATCACTTAAGGAATGACTCAAGACCTCTATAAAAGGGGGAATCAAGATCAAAAGAAGGCATCTCGAAATATCTTGAAGGAAAACACATTTCAAATTCTCTTCTTTAATCTGTATACACCACTTGTATTCAAAAATATTGTTAGATAACTTGAAGATAGCAAAACTTGTAATAAGGTAATCACTTATGGAGTTCTAAACTCCATAAGGTGAGTACCAAATGTATGTAAATATAGTGTGTAAGCATGTACTGTTTCAGTTTATGAATATAAATATGAAGTTTGTTATGTTCAACAAAGCTTTCATAAAAGGATTTTGTTAAGTTTCTCATGATTCCTGTACAGATAGAGATTTTAAAAGATTTTCAAAACATTGTTTTTGAATGGATGTTAGTCATGCCAAAGTACCCGTCTTGGATTAATATTTTGGGGAAAAAAGGCAGATTTCTAACAAAATTATAGCACCTTGTGTGTGAGTTTATCTTTTAAAATTTCGTTCCAAATAAGAACTCGTTTCTGAAAAGAGTTTGGATAGAGGTGAAAACAAAGACTCTGGATACTGTGAGATAGCGTCTGTGGAAACACGACTAGTTCTTTAGAATGAGAAATGCAACCTTAATTGAAAAGCTTTTTGCGGAAGCAGTTGTGGACCCAAACAATTTCAAAACATTTTAAACATTCATCTGATTCAGAAGATTGGTTAAAGTACATGCAAAACAACTATAAAGACATACTGGAGGGAAAGCCTGATTATTTCCATTGATTACTGTAAGTCATTTACATGCTTTTATATGCTTATCTTTACATAATTATTCTCTGATTGTTATGAACACTTCACAAGCATCCACATCTAATAATGATAGCCTTAAGCTTTACTTAAATAATGTAGATATTTCGTTTTTATTAAGATTAGTTAAAAAATCTAAAAAAGTATTTCCTACTGGCCAAGAAAACCTTAAGAATATATATCTTGATATAGACTATGCTTGCAAACATAATATAAGATTTGATCCTGTAGAAACTAGTAGAAGAATAAAAAATATAAATGATACAATAATTGAATATAAAGATATCGAGGAAGAAGTTTCAGAAGGGATTATTCTAGGATATATAACTAAAGAAGACCAACCAAAAGCCTTTGAAAAATTAACAAGATACAGAGAATATTTAGGACAAATTGAAAAGTTTAAGAAAATATTATATAATCCTGATTAGATTTATGAACCACAAATAAAGAGAAGAATTCGAAAGATTTAGAAAGATTCAAGATAATACCAGTGAATTAAGATCTAGAGGTTAAAATACTCCTTGAAGAACTCAGAAGAGAAGAAAATCAAGAAACGTGGGACAAAATAAGAACAACTATAAAATATCATCAATTTGAGCAACAACAATATTTGATTTGGTTACAAGAAAATACTGAATTAAGATTCCCAGATTTAGTTCAAAGAACTTATGACCCAAATAGAAATATAAAAGAAAATAATCCTGAAAGACCTAACAGCTAAAAGATATAGGACATATCTTGCAAATTATTTCATTAAGGGTAAAATAGTAATTTAAAAGAAACAATATTATATTATTTAAAATCCTTGTGAGTATCTGGTAATGATCTGGTAAAATCTTTCTGTTAGTGTAGCATGGTCCAAAAAAAAACCTACTTTTTAAACCATCAATCCCAAAAAAAGCATTTTTCAAAGAATAATTTCTCCCCAAAAAAAAAAAAAAAATCTTTTGTCAAACTAGGCAAAATTTTATTAATTTTTGCTGACGTGGACCAATGAGAAACCCACAATCCCTGGCTACAAGTGCTTCGAGCTTGTGAATGTGAGTAGAAAGTGAAGAGGGCAATGGAATCTCCTCTATTCAAGCTCTGTAGCACTATTTCTTATACAAAGACATTTTTACAACCCATTTCAACAGTTAATTCACCAAAATTATATTCAATTCACAAAAGGAAGAAGTTGGTTTGCTCTGCACCATCAAATTCCAATTCTGTTTGGTAAAGCCATTCATTTCACTCACTTCTGATTCCTAATTTATTCACATTTCTAAATCTATTGTGTTGAATTTGAGTGCTTAATGTTTTGTAGTTCAGAAGGAGGAGTGTTCTTAAGTATTGGAACCCACGTCATTCCACATCCCAACAAGGTATTTTAATTTTCTTCAAAACTGCAAAATGGGTTCTTCTTGTTCTGCAACTTGAGCAGAGAATTTCTAGTTCCTCTTTGTGTTTTCTGAAGGTTGAGAAAGGAGGGGAAGATGCTTTCTTTATTAGCTGTTACAAGGGTGGAGTAATTGCTGTTGCTGATGGTGTTTCTGGGTAATTTGTTTTGTTTTATTATATATTAATTATGAATTTTTATCAAGAATACGAAAAAATGGCAGATAGCTCTAATCGATTGGTTTATAAGAATCTTTTCCCTTGCAGTTGGGCTGAAAGAGAGGTGAATCCTGCATTATTTTCACGCGAATTGATGGCTCATGCCTCTAATCTAGTCGAAGACGAGGAGGTAATTCTTTTATGATTTCTTATGAACATAATATATTCGAGTGCATTTGTCATAGCAATTCACCATTGGAGTATGTTCATTTTGTTCATATCATTTATCAAAGGCCAACACATGCACAATATTGTCTAAGCATACCCTTCTTGCTATGCAATGCTCTAGTCGAGGAAATCCAAATCATAGTTGCTTTAGGGTGCAGCTGTTGGTCCTGAGTCTAATAGCTTAAGTTTTTAGATCAGGTTCAATATGGAACTTAGTCTTCAGTGTTACTGTTAGCTTTTCATTGCACTTAAATTAATACCACTCGTCTCAAAATTAATAGTGCATTACCCAAACAAATAGTACGATTTATGCATGAGAAATTTGGACCAGCGTGCAGAATAACTCAGGAGCCATTCTCCAGTTGTTACAACAGAAAAGTGGGGGGGGGGGGGGGGGGGGGGGGGGGGGCGCTCAGTATGTTCAATATCAAAGAACTGATTTGTTTTGGCATGCTTGGCCAAGAAGTCTACAGCAAAAGAATGGTGATGCCCCCAAAAACCTAATAAGTTGTGCAGCACTGCAGCCTTAGGGTATGAGCTCCAATAATGCAGCAAATGCCTGGATGTTCTGGGATAAGTGAAAACCAAGGAAAGAGATGTGCTAATTTCATTTTAGCATTTTATTCTTTAATGACCAAAACGTTCTACACCCAATAATTATGGCTTTATCCACTTGGTGTGCTCTGAAGCTTGAAGACAAAATGTCAAAAAGGTTGGATGAGCAATCAAAAAATTGAAGACAGGATTATCATTTCATAGAGTACGATGTTGCTTTTAGTACTTGCATTTATGAGCAATTACCCAAACATAATCTTGTCTGAGGGGTATAGATAACATCGATACAATTTTCCATGGAAATGAAGGTGATACTGTAAGAAAATGTTGAGAGCATGACTCTTCATTTATTTTTGTCACTTGAAGAACTTACTGCACAAGTTTGATGACCAATTAGACTGATATGAGAGAGAAAAATCGAAGCTTAAAGTTAACCTCTTTGTAGCTAAGATAATACACATAGCTAATAGTTTGTACAGGTATTAAGCGTGCCTGTATGTGAGCTCGAGTCAATGGAGTCCATCACCTTAAAATTCTGCTAGAGAAACTGTAGTAAGTGACAGGACTATATCTCGAAAAGCAGCTGTACACATCTATATGCCATCCTAAAAAGGGACTCTGTTGCTAGATTTGTGATACCTGATGATTTCCTAGTAGAAGGTAGCAAAGGAGCTAGACCTTTCCAAATCCATGACACACAAGATTAAGCCTCCGTTTGTTTCTCATTTTGCATCCATAAAAATGAAAAATATGATCGTTATCCATCACATCAAGCCATAAATTTTGAATTTCTATCTCTTGTGTGGGGCCCAATAACGGCTATATTTTTCATTCTCATTTTACAATAATAAGAATCAAACGGGCCCTAAATGGTGCATTCTGCACTGGTTGTATAGGGAAATAATTTTTTTGTTATATATACTTGATTTGTAGGTTCAGTATGACCCTCGAACTTTGATAAGGAAAGCACATGCTGCTACCTCTTCTATTGGTTCAGCTACCGCGTGAGTTCTTCTACAATGTCATCCATGATAATTCTCAAAAGCGCATACATTTAATTTTAGTATCATATGGTATGATATCTGTTATAACCTTACACTGCCATTTGCCTATCAGAATTGTTGCTATGTTGGAGAGGAATGGGACTTTGAAGATTGCCAATGTAGGGGACTGTGGCCTGCGAGTTGTGCGCAAAGGTAACACCTCATTCTGTTGTTTCCATTCTTGTTGAGATCAATGATTGTCATTTTCACTTCCTAATTATAGGTCAGATAGAATTTTCCACATCCCCACAAGAACATTATTTCGACTGTCCTTACCAGTTAAGCTCAGAGGCTGTTGGTCAGACATACCTTGATGCTACGGTATGAATTTCCATGCATCCTTATGTAGTTAGACATAAAGCTTCGGTCCTATTTTTACTGCACTATCTTTCATACCCTTCATTATCAGCTGTTTTTTCTTGAAATACAGGTGACCACGGTCGAGTTAATGGAGGGGGATACTGTTGTTATGGGCTCAGATGGGCTTTTCGATAACGTTTTTGATCGTGAAATTGTCTCAGTAGTTGGCTCTTACAACAACATTGCTGATGCTGGTATATAAAATTTACATAGTTCTGTTGAAAACTTGTAGTTTGTGTTCCTTCATTTTCTAACGGTATGGTTTTGATGCTAGCAAAGGCATTGGCTAATCTAGCTTATGATCATTCACAAAATTCCAGTTTCGACTCACCCTATTCACAGGAGGCTAGAGCCAGGGTAAGTTAATGTAGGCATAACTTTCTTCATCTCGATAGCTGTAAATCTACTCATAGTAAGATGCTATTGAGTTATAAATTATTATCATCTGATTGAGCAGGATTTTGATGTTCCTTGGTGGAAGAAAATAATGGGGATGAAGTTAACAGGCATGAAATAATTGAAAACCGTTTCAATAATTTTTCTCAGTTCCAATAATTTTGGTACAAATTATGGATTATCCTTTAAATTTGACAGGTGGGAAGCTTGATGATATTACTGTAATTGTGGGGCAGGTGAAGGGCTCATAAAACTTGCATGTCTATGGTTGGAAATTGTGCACTTCATTGGTTTAGGGCACTGAATGGAATGGTACACTCTAATTTATCTTATCATTACTGGTAGTTGAGTTTGTTCCATGTTGCTAATGGCTGTTTATGGAGTTGATTGAAAGTCATTGTTTAAACCCCAAGAAAGGAAACCAATGCCCAATCTTTTGGCAGGAATTCTTCAAAGTCAAAAGCTACTTTTAATACTAAGAAATTAATTTTGAATATGTATGGATAATTTTTTTAAAGTGCTTTGTTTAGAAGAATTTTTAGAGAAATCCGATCTAAAATAACTTGCTCAAAAAACTCTTCTACAAGAATCAAAACTCCTATCTTAAAATAGCCTTTAAGATTGTTCTCCCCTTCTTGATGTCGTACTAAAAGTAGCCTACTTCAAAAAGAGAGCAACTTGACAGCTTTGTGGTACCTATAGCAAAAGGGAGATCAGTTGGATAATTAATTTAGCAAATGTTATAAATTATATTACGTGAAGATGCTCTATCTAACTTTAAGACCGTTGTGGAGCATTATATTTAAGTTGTATACATAAAGAGTCTCGTGAAGATGTTCCTGAGAGGTAGCTCAATTGGTCAGGTCTTGGGTTTGCTCCTCAATGATCACCAGTTCGAGTCCCTTCAGGACCACTGAGGTGAGAAACGGCTGTAAACTTCAGGACCCCGTGGAATTAATCGAGGTGCGTGCAAACTGGCCCGGATATCCATGGTTGTCAAAAAAAAAAAAAAGATGTTCTAATACCACAATAGAAGCAAATATGATACTTTGATTTTACGAGTGAAATGAGAAATGAAATACTACGAAATCATCCTCAGAATTTTGAGGTCTAATTGATCTCACATCTTTCTATGACCACCGTAGACAAGTCCTAGGCACGAGAAAATTGTGTAATTTTGAGTTTGTGGAAATTATACTCATCACTTATCATTTGAAAAATGAATTTTTTTTATGTCCTACTATATTAAAAAAGACACTTTATAGTTACTGTAGATACAATAGTAATCAATGAGATGTTGTTGTTCATTTTTCCAGTTTTCCAATTTTTTTACGTTTTCACATCATTTTTTCCCTCAATCTGCTATAAAAAGGACGTCGTGTCATACTTTGAATTGCATTATTATTTTTATCTTTTATAAACCCATATATTTAGAATTTTCAAAGAACCATAAAATTGCAAAAGGAATATCAAGGAGGTTTGTTTCTATTTTGAAGAATTTGATTTTATCTTCACTGTAATATAAGACAAATTGGAAATTGGTTTCAAAATAAAAGGGTAAAATGTAAAATTAAGTAATTGGAGAAATATTATGAAATTGTTAAGAGACATTTTTAATAAGCAGAAAATGATGTTCTACAAACTGAAAATCAGAAACTTGTCTACTATGTCGAGCTTATACATGGTCAAGATGAATAATTGTATATATTCATTAATTAAAGCTATGCAAACATTATTTTATGTTTGAGTGAGTCTCGAATTTGATTTTCTTTTCTCTTTTTCTCTAAGAAAAGTAAATAAATAAATAAAGGTCTAATTTCAGTCAAAAACGCAATATTTGTTAAGCATTTAAATCCAAATAAAATATCAATCAACGAAAACACTAACCGTGTTTGTATGTGTGTGAGAGAGATAACTCAAGTGTAGATAAAGTACCAAAAATTAACAAAATTTTCATAATTTATATATTTGTTTATTATTGTTATGCAAATGATTTGCCGCTCGGTGGAAGAAATAAAGAAAAATAAAGACCATAGTCTATTGTAATGTGTCGAGGTTAGGAAAAAAAGAAGAAGTTGATCTCTGCACTCCGCCTAGCGCGAGCACAGAAGCACGAAGACACGGTCTCCGCGCACGTGGAGACACGGAGGTCGTGTCTTTGCGCTACTCGGAGATCTGGTCTCCGTGCTGCGCGGAGACATGGTCGATGTGTCTCCGCTCAGAGCGAAGCCTAGGTCTCCATGTGCGGGGAGACTGTACTCTGTGCACTTTGCGGAGTGTGACTCCACGCTGCGTTTTGCTACAAAAAATATATATATATATATATATATATATATTTGAAATTATTGATTTATTTTTTATTTTTGGTCAAAAAATGAACATTTCATTAAAAAATACAACTTCATTCCATACATACATGAAAATCAGAATTCCTTTCGGAACATTGCCCCTGCTGCCCCTCGACCTGGATAGGTGTTTCCTCATTTAAAACGGCAAATCATTTGCATAACAACAATAAACAAACAAATTAATTATGAGAAATGTGTTCATTTTTGGTACTTCACGTGCACTTGATTTATCTCTATCTCTCTCTCTCACACACATACAAGTATAGTTAGTGTTTTCGTTGATTGACATTTCATTTAAGTTTAAATGCTTAACAAATATTGAGTTTTTGACTCACTTTAGACATTTGTTTATTTATTTACTTTTATTGGAGAAAAAGAGAAAAGAAAATTAAATTCAAAACTCGTTCAAACATAAAATATTGTCTGTATAGCTTCAATTATATTCAATTAATGAATATAAACAAGTATTACATTTTGCCCTTATGTTTTATAACCAATTTTCAATTTGTCTTCCATTACAAGAAGATAAAATCAAATTCTTCAAAATAGAAACAGAAGTTGCGAACCTCCTTTTACAACTTCTTTGTTATATATTTTCATTTTTCGATGTATGCTTTATTATTTATTGAATCAAAATTTTCTTACTTATGTAAACCTGCAATTTTTATATATGTCAAACGTTTGATATTGTCAATTTTATTTTTGGTAAGTTTCTCTGTAGTAATATCAGCTTTTGAAATAATCACTTTGTTAAATGGGGCATTAGCGAGACAATAATATGCTCCCAACACTTTGAATAATCCAATAAATCTTAAACTACTTTTTTTGAACATCTACAATTTCAACACTAATAAAAACACAACAAATACAAAATTTGTGCAACGCACCTGTCAACGACTAGTTTTACTTTTACATGTAGTAAAATGAAAAACGAATGAATTAGTCCATCCATTCTAGGCAAATCAATTGTTAGTTGAATAGATGTCACCAAACACGTTCCTTCCTATTTTTAAATAGATAATCAATTATGTTGCGAATTCATCATGCCCCTTCACATAGTTTTTAGTCTAAATACCCTAATTCTCGTTGACTCGCATTCATTCCAAAAAACCTCCATGTAGAAGACTCTCATGAAATCGAAGAGTCATATCTCACTAATTCTCATCCAGATTCACAGCACGACCATTTGTATCAAAATATATTACAAAATCTTTGTTTGATCATCAATATAAGCGTGATTATGGTTTATCCGCCAATATATAAACCCTACTCACGCTTGTAAATCACCACATTCAAAAAAATCGAAGCCTTCGTTTTACAGTAATCATTCTTATTTCAAGCAATATTTTCCACTTATGGATTACAATACACGGTCATCCATCCTAAAAAAAGAAATAGATTTTGTCCCACCATCGAGATATCTACCCACCAAGATGAAACATAATAATTATTCACAGACGAAATGGAAATTTAGAATCTCATTACCATATTTACGACAAAAGCTAAGTCGCAACTTTGTGAATCGTGAACTCAATATGACGGAGAATGTGAATCTTGAGTATATATTTAGTTGTTTTTCGAATCGACATATAAATAATTGCAACATATTTTCGAACCGTGAATTATGACAAGAATTTATGAAACAATTACATTTACAAACTGGAAATACTAAGACCAAATTATGGATTTCTACGGCAAAGACAATTTCTTGATTAAAGCAAGAATAGAAGGACGATTAGTTCCATAGGGAAATGTGGGTGTGTGTTTTGAAAAGTCATTAATGTTTAGCGTAATGCTAAGGATAATTATTTAAAATTTTGTCAATTATAAAGACTACAGTGGGGTTAATTATGGTATGCAATATTTTCTAAAACATTCACAAAGTAGCAATTGGATTTTAAAAATCACATAGTAAATATTGAATTTTTATTTTGTAACGATGTGGATACGAAAATTTTCGTTTTGAGTTTCATGTAACAATCTTGAAAGGCCTCCCAATTTAATGGGCTTTCAACTGAACAATTTTAATTATTTTTTTTCTAATACACAAATAAATGCTCCTCTCCTGAAATACAGAGGTTGTCAATCTCACCTGTTAAGTTACAACAGCCAAATCAACCAGAAAGGTGTTTGAACAAATTGCCCATCTCCGTGCCTAAAGCTTGGCATCAATTCTAGACTCTGAAATTCCGAAAATTTTGAAGCTATGCACTGTGCTTCTCAGGTGACATTGTCATTGCTGCTAGTGTTTAAATCTTGAAAGAAGGATTTTCCAGCTTCATACATCGACCAGCAAATTGCAGCAGCCGGAGCATGGAAGAGCATCCTCGGCATCCATCCTCTCATTAGACCAACATATCCGTCTCTCTTCACTATTGTTCGAGTAACGTCCTTGATCGAACCATTAACATATCTATCGCATCCACATACGCCCTGCACAAAACCAATGGATTAAAGCCGTTTGGCCCCAATTTTTAAAACTCATTTTTTTCCAAATTCATTTCAACCACACATTTTATGAGACCACAACTTTTATCAACTTCTATAAAAATCTATTAAACATCTGATTTTTAGCCAAACTAAATTGGGGTTAAGTCACCACAGTTCTTTAAGATTCGATTAAAGAGAACATACATTAGAGTATGTAAGAATGTTGGCTAATGCAGATAATCAGCAATTTCTGCAGGCATTATAGCATTCTGGTATTCAAATGAACACAAGTTCTTGACATGTGATACTCGGACTTGGGTACGGATATCGGGTATGAGTATATATCTAAGTGTCGGATCTTTTATTTTCTAAAATGTAAGATACGGGGACATGGCTAAAAGGGGTCCAAATTTTGGACACGGATACATGGGTACGTTTTTCAAAATTCAATTTTCGTTCAAATCCAGAATGTCATTTTAAATAGACTAAAATTAATTATTTACAATGAAGGAAATGAGTATTTAAGGGTTAAGACAAATAAAATATAATTTTGGGTTTTAGTTTCAATAATGAGAATTACTAAATGTTGTATAAAATAGAAAATGAGGAACTCGATTGTAATTTTGATTTAGATGAGCACTAAGTAGTACTATATGGAACTCGTTTTCATTTCATACAAACAAAATCCTAAACCACCGATATAGAGATAGAAAGAAGGAAAAAATAAAAAGAAAATGGAAAGAAATAAGAAAGAAGAAGAAAGAGAAGGGAAAACCTACTGTCGCCGTCTTTCTCCACCCTCTCAGTGACGACGCTAGATTTATAGAAAGTAAAAGTGGGAAAGAAAAAAAGGAAAACGAAGAAGCGTCCGGTTGAAATTTGGAGGATCCGACACATCTCATACCCATATCCCATGTCGTGTCGTGTCCGACACTGGTACTCCACCTATTTTGAAGAGTCCGAACATCAAAGTTCTTGACAAGTTTATTTACACAATTTCACCTACACCGCTTGTTGATTACCACCAAAAAAAAATGAGGAGGAGGTGGAGTGGTGTACAACCTAACAAAGGACAAGTAAAGCTGATACGAAAACAAATCACCAAGTCACCTATGCCGGAAAAATTGCAGGTATGTAAATTAAATCAGATGAGCAAAAACTATATTGGGGAAAAGAAAGAAACAAATTCAATTTCTCAAGTTTTCATTGACTATCCCATTAAGTCTCTTCTAGTTTAGTCCATCCGCCTCTCAAGACAAAGTCACTTGATAATAAAATACTTGCATATAGAATGCCCTTTTCAATTACCTAATTTCCATGGAAAAGTGTTAAAAATGTCTCCACATTATGGATCAGCTAGTCATCACTTAAATCATATGATGGAAGCAATACGTTGAAGTCTAAATTGCCAAACTTTGTTCTTTGGCTGCCTATAAAACTAAATCCAAATTTCATGAAAGGAGCTCTTGAATACGCTTCCCAAATTGATCTCCACACCTTCCAAACACAACATTTCATAATCACAAGTTCACCACTACCCTTAATGCAAAATGAAATTTAATACAAAAACCAATTTACATTTTTATCCATTAAAACCTACACCCCAACCCTTCGCCTTTCTCCAAGATCCAACTCTTCCTACCCTGTCACCACCTCACCAAAGTCACCTTTTTACCTACTGTGGATGAAAACTTGGATTAGTCCATATTCTGCATATCTATAGTAGTAAATCTCCTTTTGGAATTCCTCCTCAACTGTACTCAAACTCGTTTTCACTTAATTCCTTCTCAACCATCCTCAAACCTAACTCAATTCGTCAAAGCCTTATCTCATAGTTACCTGAGTCAGAGATCCTCTTTCCCACTCAACTTCAATTACCTTATTCCATGTCATTTTGGGTCAACCTCTACCATATCATAGCACTATTATTAATCTTGTTACTTTTCCTTATCAATATGTCCAACAACCTTCATAAGATGTGCCCAAACCATATCAATCCATTCTCATGCAATTTATCTTCGGAGACTATTACTTAACCAACTTACAAGTATGCTTCTTCTTACTCCTATCTCTTCTTGTTTTACCAAAAATCTTGTCACTTTAACGACTCATATAAATTCAAATTATTTATAATTTGCTTCCCCAAAGTTCAATCCCATAAAACATAGACGTCTTATCCAGTCCAGTATATTTTTACAGTGACCTTCAACCAAACAAGTTCCAAAGACAAAACCACTTAGTCTTATAATCCCTGACCTCTGAATAGCATCTCTCAGACGTCGCAAGCCATTAATAATCAAGTCCAAGCATGGAAATATGTTTTATGAGCTCCATAAACTAATACCTCCCTAATTGTGCTTCTACTTGAACAAAAATTACACACAAATACTCAGTCGTACTCCAAGTAAAGTTGAAATCTTTACCTCAAGATGCTCCTCCAAAAGTCCACAATCTCAGCAGAATTATAGAGACTAATACAGTAATATTTAATATTTTCCCTACCATTGTCTCTAAAAAAATTGTTAAGGCATCAAGGCACGGTTGCTCAAATTAAACCTTGGAAAACCGAAAAGATCATCCTATTTCTATCGACTTTGGCCAGAACTTGCAAAATGAAACAACAAAGATAACTGTCTGTCATATCTAAATTAGCATCTCTAAGATTTCTTTTCCATTTTTCCAAGAGCAGCACCAAGGATAGTATAGTACATATTACACTTAAATATCAATTCATTTCCAAAAGAAAAAAAATCAGAGCATAATACCCACCTCCTGTTCTCTACATATCCAACTTTACACACTAATAACAAGAAGATTTATATTTTAATTACCTGACACTGTAATTGGGTCTTTACAACGTCAAGTGGGGTCGTAACTGCAGCAGCCAATGCTCCTGCCACAGCTCCAGCCGTGGCATGAACTACCAACCTCTCATCGCTCACACTTTCGGGTGACACCTCCATCAAACCCCTTTTTGCTGCCTCATAGGTGGCAAAATGAACTGCAGTAAAAGGTGCATTCATTAGAACGGTGGTCCTATAAGACGCATAGAAGGCTCTAATTCCCTCCTCCCTCAGCACCCTCTTTACACAATCCCACACCCCCATATAAGGACTACTGCTCAATTGCAGCCTCTGCTTAACCATATCCATAGGAGTGAATACTGCATCACTCGCAATAGTTGCAAAAACCCCTGACACAGCGTGGGCTACGTGATTATTTGGATTTCCACGTGAAAATCTCTCCTTACAAAATTCATAGACAGAAAAATAAACGGCGTGGGCTGGACCAGCGCCCAGACCCATAGCCCCGATGCCACGATAAAAACCCATCGGCCCGTCAGACTTCAAGATAGATTGTACGGCCTGTTTTACGCTTGCGGATTTAACAGGGCAAGAGACCATGGCTTGCATCTGGGTTTTGATTGTATCAACGGGAAACATTGCCATGTGCTCCACCACACCCGCGATTGATCCAGCGATCATAAACTGCCAAAAGTGGAGGCCGTCGTGCTCCGGCGAAACTGTAATTTCCGGGTGGTAATCGGGTGGCTGAGGGACCGCTATCAGGTCGGATTTTTTGAATTTCGGCGAGGCGTCGGTAGCCATTGAAACTAATAAAACCCACAAACGCGCTGGGTTAGAGAATTAGGTCCAGATTGGGTTAAAATCAGTTATGCCTTAGGGAAAGGGTCTAGCTAGATATGGGTTATGGAGGATTAATGTAAAGTTAAACGGATAGCCGGTGGGATACCGATAACGTGGAAGATTGGATAGCGGTCAAAATGGGAATGATATAATAATGCAAGATTTTGGATTCAAGGTGTTGAGAATAGAAAGTTCAAACTAGGGTTCCAGAGATTTGGGGGTTTTGCAGTAAATTTTGAATATTAAATTATTATATAAAATTTTTACAGCAGCTGTAATAATTTTGGCTGCTGAATTTGTTTACAGTTTTTCCGAATTTATCCCTGGTTTAATTTTGATTTTCACATATTTTCAATTCCATATTCTTCAACAAAACTATTTTTCACTATTTTTATAATTTTTTTCTACTTTTAACCAAATATTCACAAAAAAATAAATAATAAATAATAATTCTCAAAAAATCTTTTATCAAGCGTTTTAATGTCAGGATAAAAATTTTCATGCTTCGGTTTAGCCTCGTAATGTCTTTTACTATTTTGCATTGTCTTGTCCCGTCCTAAATTATTTTATTTTTATGTTAGTGAATTTAAATTGTATTTAAAAATAATATTAAATTAATCAAATTGAGCTGAAAATGTAGATAGTTTAATTCACATCCCACCTTGTTGTCACGTCGGGCCTAATTTTACGTTCTTTTAAAAATTACTACATTCGATTATTAATATTTACTAAAAATTATATTGATTTATTATCGTTAAAATATGTGAATACTACTTATATTGTTCAAGTGTGTATAAGTTACACTAATTGGACCTAATTTGAAAAGCGATTTGGCCGAGTCATTGGTCAGACAGGTAGAAGGCATCTAGAAAGAAACTGTGAGTCGATGTCGATGATCTTTGGTCTAAAATAAGGACTATGCTACATTTATCAAATCATTTACCAACTTGACACATGGCTGCAACTTGACACATGCAGGGGGCAGCCATGTGTCAAGTTGGTAAAATATTTGGTACAACAAGATTAATCCCTAAAATAAATAGGTGACGGGTTTGGGTTTGTTCCGAAAGAAATCCCCAATGGTATTGATTTTTCATTTTTTTTTTTAATCCAATGGGCACTCTGGTTGGTCCCTTGCTCAGATGATTTGGGTTTAATTTGGATAGTGAGGCATTTTCACTGGACCTAGTAGTTGGTTTTTTATTTTGGGTGGGCTATGCATCTAATGGCTGAGGAAACTAGGCCCAATCATGTTTACTCTCTCTCTCTCTCCCTCTCTAAAGACCGACTTCCCTTATTTTCATCTCATTTATATAGACATATTTCTTTATTGAGAAAGTATTGATTTTGTTTTATTACTAATATACTCGTATTTAAGTTGTCTAGTTATAATCAATTCTTCTCATTTAATCTTGAAATTGTAATTTACTTTCTCTGAATTATCCAAATACACACACACATTTTCCAATTCTTCTTGAAAACATGGACGAAAACACAATTATTTACGATTAGTTGTTGATAATTAAATAAGGGTAAAGAAGGAAATTTCTTTGCAAAAATGCATTTTCAATAACATTAAATAAAATTTCTTAATTTACGTGACTTATATAATTGTGGAACAAATAAAGTATTTAAGTTAAAAACAATTATAAAAATGCGGTCCTATTTAAACTAACCTTCCGAATCAATAATCCTTTTCTACCCTAATCTCCACTGCCTCTGTTGTCCATTCTTTGTTCTGCCGCCGTAACCTACGTCTCCTTGTTTGCAGTCGTGAGAATTCTGATCATTTTAGTATGTTAGTCATTTGCGTTGCGCTTTATTCTAAAGTACTTTATAGGTTATATAAAAATAATATAATAAGATGTGAAAAAAAAATTTTAAAAAATAATTGATACAAATCGTTTATGTGAAATGAATTTTTGATTCAAATTAAATAAAAATCAGTTTGTAAAAATAATTTAAATAGTTGGGGAAGTCAGTTAGAATAATCCCTACATTTGTCCTTTTGATCTGAACTGAACATCTAACGAATATCATCATTTTTTTCATATTTACTTAATATACACTGAATATATATCAATTAAAATTATTTATTATAGATACACATTATGTTATCATTTACCTTTTTGTATCTTAATATTCATTGAATAAATCAATTAGAAGAAAACTCATGAATAATCATCTTTTGTTCAAATTGTTTTATAATGAGACTATGTTTGATGCACATTAATTCCTCATTTTAATAAAAAAAAATGCTACCATTGCAACAGTAAATGCTACGGTGACGTAGCCGCAATATTTGAAAACACAAAAGTCAACCGTCTTTTGTCATTTGAAATGTCATAATTGTCATTTTTTAAAATTTGGATTTGGAATAGAACAAATGAGGGGCAACATGGTATTTTCACAAATTTTTTCAACTGATTCAAGCAACACATTCAAAAATGGCTACCAAAGTGGGCCAGGTTCACTATATAACGGTAGAATTTGTCATTCTCATTTTTGAAAAAATGTGCACCAAATAGGGGAATTTAATTTATCATCCAATCAAATGGAATGAATCTGTCAAATATACATTGATCATAAATAAATAATTGACAAAATACTTCATGATAATACTGCCCAAATGGTTCGAATGATTAATAATTTAAATACATATTAAAAATGAAAAGTATGGTATTGTTGAAATAATTAAAAACATGTCGAAAAATGAAAAGTCAAGATATTGTTGAAACAATTGAATTATAGTAAACATAGAATCGTCCAAAAAATTATTCTCATTTAATGTGATATTTAATATATTATAGATTATAATATCGTTTTACAGTGGTGCGAATCCAATTGGGTGGTGTGGGTTGGCGATTGTGCTAAAGTTTGGATTGCTAATTCAAGGTTTGTATGTGAACTCGATTGTGGCTTTGTGCGGTGAGTAGGGGGGGTAGAAGTTTGCCGTAGTCGAACTTTTTGGTGTCTTATAGTATCCTTTCATGTAAACATGTTCTACTCTGAAAATCTCCCCTCTACTCGGAGTCGTATACCTCGATCAAGAATTTTTAAGTGAATCATTTTACTTAACCTTTAAATACTTTGGACTCGGTCAAGTTGCCCTATGACTAACATCAATTACGGTAAGCCAACTCAAACATTCACCGACAAGGACGATTTAATTTGATAAAGAGGGTCGAAAAATTATGATAGGAAATTTGGATACCCTAGAAAAGGCTGGGAATTGTTCAATGACATAAAAAAGTAGAGGGGCGTAAGAATTATTATAGGTTTAAAAAAATAAAAAAATTAATAACAAAAAAACTCCCCGGAAACGTTTTCACATGCGATATACCCGCAGAAAACCCTCATATTTGAAACATGTTATGCGAAAACCCCTGCCGTCAATATCTGTTAGATTTTCTGATAAAAAGGAAAAAATATCAAAATTAAAAAGGAATAATTGTAATTTCAGTATCCAAACTTCTTACTTTTTTGCACAATTGCAATCTACAATTCCAAATCTTTAAAACATTATTTTTCACGTGCTTCAACTTCTTCCCCAAAAATTTAGAAAAATAAAAAAAATAAGCATTCCAGTTTTTAAAATCAAAGTTTTAGAGAATTGTGAATCTGTTAAAACATCGAATTGTTCTTTCCTCAAATCCTACCGACAGCTAGTTTTCTTTTTCGTCTTCTTCTTGGTTCTTGCCTTTTCTAACAACCCAAATGAATTTCTAGCCGGAGATTTCGAGACCCTTTGCAATTTCATGTAATAGTTTTACAGTAAAGGTTGCCATACTTCCAGGACAAATGTAAACTACATAATTTGGTTCCTCGAAGTTGATTTTCATTGTTTTTAGTTTTTGGACTTACAGAATAGTTGTGGAGTGTGTATGCAGAGTGTGAAGACAAGCCAAGGAATGTCAACATACACAGCTCAGTGCTCCCACACTTTTCATTGTCCTTGCAAAGCCACTCATGTAAAGAATCAAAACTCCCTAATTTACCCAGTTTACCAGAAAGATGTGCCTTTACTTTCCAGTTTTCAATGTTCATAAACTTCAAGAACAAACAAAATTATGATGAAATCAAATATAATAGAGTACAAGTAGAGCAATCTCCAAAAATTAACCAACAAGAAACGAGAGCATTCAATGATTATGAGCCATTGGTTTCGCCCAAAATGTTTATTCATATTTCAGAAGCTAATGAAGAGAAAGATTCGGCCGCCTGAGGTAGAGGTGAGTGGCGATTTTCGACGATTTTCTTCCAAGTGGGGAAGGCAGCTGTAGGCGACGGTGATGGCGTGGCTGTGGATTTGTTTTTTTGGGTTTAGGAGGGCGTGTGGGGTTAGGGAGAGATTTTGGAGTTAATTTGCATAAAACATTTTTTAATTTCATATGGGTAAGGCATGCATTTCTTAATATGTGGAGTCTCAATTAGATTCGTGGGAACGCCGGGAAGAAGATGAAGTAGGGTCGACTGGAGTGGAAAATAAAATTTTAAAGTCTTGAGATTGTAGTTGGCACATATAAAAAATCTGGATTTAATATGTAAAAAAACGTTTAGGCACTAAAATTACAATTATTCTTTTTTAATTTTGGTATTTTTACTTTTTTAACGAAAAATCTAACATATATTAATGGTAGGGGAGTTTTCGCAAGATTTCAAATATGGGTTTTCTACAATTTTCAATAGTTAATCGGGTATATTGCATGTTGAAACGTTTACATGGGGTTTTTTGGCTATTAATCCGAAGGGGAAAAAAAACTTTAGATGGAGTTTCCAATCTCTTCAAAATAGTGCAAGTAGCTCCTCAATCTTTTATTTATAGCGAGTGTGACCTAAATTATTGTTTTTGTAACAAGTAACTCACCGTTGGACTGTCCGTCAATTTAACCAAGGAAAACTTGTTAAATATTTTATTATCATCTTGATTTTATATTTTTCTTGTTTAATTAATAATCTGATATTATGCAATTAATTCTACTTCTTTTTAATCAAACAAATGACTGAAAAATGTATATAATAAAATATAAATATTTTTTCTTAGAAATTAAGGAAGATGTTTATAGAAACCAGTTCATGTAGCTTCCCCATATTGAAAGTAAGGTGCAAAACGACATGAAATTAAAGAATATGTTAGCTAATATCCATATTAAATTAAACACGAAAGGAAGATTCAGTCAATCTTATTCTTCATTACAAAGCAATTTTCCTCAAAGTCCCTAAAACTTAATGACTTTAAGGCATGTAAAAGTTTGATTTTTGCTGGTTAATTTCCCTTTGAGGGCTCGAGGTAAATCAGTTCGAATTTCAGCTTCTAACATGGAGACAATGCTAGGTTTTTCAAGTCTAAGCCTATGTTTGACTCGTTGTTTTTAGGTTTTTATAAATATCTTAGTCAAAAAATACATTTCATTAAATCACTTTTTATTTTACATATTTCGTAGGATCCACAAGTAATATTGATTTTTCCATCATTCATTCGACCATTTTTATAAACATCTTGCGCCGAGTACATACCCTAAGTGCCAATTTGGAGTCCTGAAAAGAATGAGTCTCTTCAGCCTTCCACATGAAAGGGGTGGATGTCAATACACTAGAATGCATAAATTAGTATTTGAATTTGAATTGAATTCCAAATTGAAAATTCAAGGCTAAGACCTTATGAGGAAAATTAATCAAGAGTGAAATAATTTCTCTCACGTATGTAAACTCTAGTGAGAATCTAGCTTATCTATTTATTAAACTTCTTTCGAAAGAATTTATCAACACATGGAATCTATCAAGAAATGGCTATGTGAGGAAATTAATCAAGAGTGAAATAATTTCTCTCACGTACGTAAAGTCAAGTGAGAATCTAGCTTATCCATTTTAATATATTTCAAAGAAGTAATCAAGACATGAATATATGAGGAAATAAATCAGAAGTTGAATAATTTCTCCCACATATACATATGTAAAGTCTAGTGAGAATCTAGCTTATCCATTTATTAAACCTCTTTCAAAAGAATGTAAGGTAAACATCAAGAAGGATGGAGCTAAAACTCCTTAATTAAAAAATTCGCCAATCATTGCAAGTCTACCTAGCATTTAAATTGGTATAAACAATTAAGCAAGTCATTCGATAAGTGAATTGTTTGAGCATTATATCAAAAAATTGTCCAATCTTATATATATATATATATATATATATATATATATATATATATATATATATACATACTAGGTTTAAGCAATGTGCAATGCACGTTTGCTTAGTTTATATATAAATTTTTTGTTATTTTCTATGACCTCACAATTTTTTTGTCACTTCAGAACACCTAATACAAATCTCTTTGTACTATATGTCATATGATCATTGTCTAGCATACAAAGTTTACCAAATCAAGAATTGGCATGAAAGAGTTACCTCCTATTATGCAGTGTGCAGTGTTGAGTCCAGAATGGCATTCATGAAATCTTTCACTATCTGCTTCATGGATAATCTTCCTCAGGTTGCAGCGTAAATTTGTATTCAGGTTTCAAGTGCAGATTTCAAGGCCCCAGAATTTCTCCAACTTTGAAAAGTGAACAAGGTGAAAAAAAAAATCATCTTTCAAGAGCTTTTCCACTTTGAAGATCATCAACAGGCTTTTTCCACAAAAAGGCTCTCAAATGGAGACAGCTGCAACCAAAGCTATTTGCATGAACATCAAGACACACACTGTAAATGGAGCCTCTAGGATCAATAAAAGCTGCAGTTGATTCTGACTGAATACTGAAATCTTGCTGTCCTTGCTCATTTGTCCTGTGACACAAGCAATTATCTAACGTAAATATTCAATCCCATTATGTTTTGGACTAAAAAAATTTAAACAAAAATAACCGAGCCAATAATAAATTTCAAACAACCATCAATATTGTTTCGTAGAAATACACAAGTTTAGCTATTCAATAGAGAAATTTAGACATTTCCATCTACACATCAATTACTAATAGCAATATATGCTTGAAATTGTTGTAAACAAAATGTAATTGGAACCAGATACATCACCCCACCAATCAGGATTGCTGGTATACTTTTTTTTTTTTAACATAATCCATCAATATTACTTAAAATGAAGAAAACATCATTCTACAAAAAGCTTAACAAAACTTGCTGTTATAAATCTGAAATTGGTCAAGTCAAACAGGTCTTCTTAGTCTATCAAGGATAAAAAACAATCATTCAAGAGAAGTAGAATAGACCCTGATATTGAAGAAGATATCAAATATAATGCTCTATGCTTGAATCTCAACTTCAGTTGGCACCACTGCTGGCCTGATGTGCTCTTCTTCCTTTGGAGGATGAATCGTGACAAGATCTGGAAGAGGAGTAAAAAATAATTTTAAACAATAAAGACAATATTCAAAATTGAATCTTTCTAATAAAGCAAAAGGAAGAGACAGAAAAGAAATGTAGGACAACCCATTATAAATCCTTAGGAAAATCTATAAGAAAATAACTGCTAAAGAGAAAAATGGACAAAGAAGGGGCTATCACGTAGGGAGTTTCATTCTTTTGTAGGAGACTTATCCAAAAGGAAGTTTTCGCAAATTAATGCTTTTTATTAGTTAAAACATTCTCTTAATGCCTTTTCAGTGCTCATTCCACCCCAACAAGGGCTTTGCCCATCACCTCCAAAATGTTGGTCTTCAAACAGAAAAAAGATACTTCTCAAATAAATTAGATTCAGCATCCTGTTGAACATGAGTAGCCTCAGAATTGATAGCACTTATTCTGATGAGAATACATACTGAAAATTGTATTTGAGCAATTACAATCAAGCAAAAATCTACAAAACTGCAATTTATTCCAGAAAGTATGAAATAAAACTCACATGAATAACTAAGACATGACATTGAACCAATGAGATTTTGTCAATATTCTGCATCTCAAGGGAAAGTAATAAGTGGTTAAATGAACATTTAGCCCAAAAAATATTATGTGAAAGTTAAAGATCAATCTTGTGCTGATTGCATTAAAATTATTTTACCTTATAAATGTCAAACCAGTATGTCCTCTTAACTGGATACATTACTCGAAGACCAGACATTATTGGACTGTGAAGGACCACAGCCCTTAATCTAGACGAACAAGACGCCAAATCCAAGGTTGGCCCGCTCCCAATAGATTGCCCATATAAAATTATATTTTCTTCTTTCACTCGATAAGTCTCTTGAAGACAGTTATATACAGCTTCTACATCTGCATAAGTGTTCTGTTCACTTGGCTATCAAAAGAATGATAAATACAAAATTTAGCATTTTCATCGTAAAATTCCTTCAAAACAAATCCTCCAAGTCCAACTCTCATACCTTTTCGGTTGACTGTCCATAGCCTGAGTAGTCATACCTGCCAAAAATGATAGCTAATTAGGAAATCAACAATGACAATGCAGATTTCAATTGCCTCTGTTTTCCCCTATTCTGTGATTGGTTTGCTGTCAAAACAACGATTTCCTATAAGCAAGGGACAATGATAAAAAAGCTGGGCAAAAATAGCATCTTGTGAAATTTAAGTTTCCAAAACCAATTTATCTACAAATATTCCATAACAGGTGGGATAGATAATTGATCAGTTAATTTCATCAATTAAATAACTATAAATACGCTTTCCACTTCAAGAAACAAATTCTTAACTCTCAATCAACAGCTATACTTACCACAAGTTTCCTCAATATAAAGATGAATAGTCGAAAAACATTTAATTATCACAGTCATTATACAAACAACTTTCTAATTAAAAAAAAAAAATTGAACCATTGTCGACCCTAATACACTGAGCCAATATAAATATATAAACAAACAAATCCCTTTTCGGATCACCACCACGCAAAGCAAGAAAAAGGGTAACTGCCGAAGCTCCTCCGCCAGATCTACTGCTCGACGCCGCCGTTGAACTCTCTGCCGCCATCCCTTTCCACCGCATCTTGACACCCGCTACAAATCCCACCCGGAAATACCCTTTTCCTGCACCCATAAAAACCAGATATAGCACCTGTTGAACCCCTCAAGTCATTTTCTTCAATCTTACTCATCTTTAATGTTGGAACTGGCGGAAGTTTTGAAGAGTTTGTCCCACATCGAAATTTAATGAATGAAGCACAAAAGTTTTTGCCTATAATTGAATGGGCCAACAAACGTTTCATATACTTCTTGGGCCTGTCAATTAACGGGCTAAAAGTTGGAAAGTAACTCGAATGGTTTTTTATACATTTAATGGATTTAATGGAAATAATTAAATTAACGGAAGAAAAAGATGTTCCGTTAAAAATAACAAGTTCCGTTAGTTTTTCTGTTAAATTAAGAAATTCCGTTAGATAGTCACTTTTTATATAGAAGAGATATAATATCATAAGAATTTTGACATTCAATTTGTAAGATTTGCACTAAGGTAAATTTTCAAATCAAAAGATAATATTACCATATTCATGAGCACTGTTTGTTTCCGAAAGGCTTTGTCTGAACAAAATGGGGGATTGTTAGAAAATTTGTTCAAGTAATAAAAGAAGTTTAAAGTTAAATGACCAAAACAAACTTAAGGAAATATTGGGAGGGACTAACTTGTATATCTCAAATTAAGTTGTAATCTTGAATTTCAAATGGTTTTTGCAGCTAGAGCGAGAGAAAGTATTTCTTTTAATTGTAACTTCAAATATTTCAGAAATTTCATTTTTAAGTTTTTTTCCCTTTTAAAATTTTCACTTCATTGCTTTGTGAAAATTCTCAAAGACTAGTATCGAAGATCTCGAAAGCACTCCATGAGGGAGCAAATGTCGCTTTACAGAGAACTTAACTCTTAAATGTGTCTAACCACAAGTTCCCGAGTTAAACTTGGTTCGTATTTTAGTTTCTTCTTTGTCGTCTTCTTCTTCTTCTTCTTCTTCGGGAGATACAAGAAGGCATATCCAACATATTATGCAGCGAGGAACATGTAGTCACAAGATTCTTGCGTTAAATATTTAAGAAAATTCTGTGACTCCCTACCTTAACGTCCACTATAATTGTTACGCCTTTTAAGGTGCAAACGAGGTTCGGACCTATTCTCTTTTACTAAATAATTCGGAGGTTTGATGGCTTGCGAACCACCTTAAAGGGTCCCTTGTAGATGGTATATGTGCGAAACTGTGGACCCTTCGCTAGGCTGTTTAGCCAAGGAGGGTGCTCCTATTTGCAGATTGTAATATCCACTTACATATGAGTTGACTTATTGTCGAATAATTTTCTATAATGCTGAAGACCAAGAAAATTCAAAGTTATTATGATTCAAATTTCTGACATCATTATTGTGAAAACGTTTAATCACCGACACGTACGATTTCGTTTTGTTGAAATTAATTGATTATTAACATTCGAGAAAAATGAATATAATGTTAAACCTTTTCTTCACTCTTACTCGTCTTTCACATGCTGAAGCTGTCCCTTGTGTGTGATTGACCAATAGTTGTAGAAAATATAAAGATGAAAAGATCGAAGGAAAAGACGTGACAAAAATATAATTCGGAGTCAAGAAACGATTGTCTAAAGTTAAAGATTAAAAGTCAGATTGACGAATTAAGCAAAAAGACTTAACGAATATATACACCAGAAACATTTCTAGGATGGTCTAAACTGAACGAGAATATAACTGTGAAATCATGTCGGTTTTTTGGTTTAATATTATTAAGTACTACATTCCGAACATGTATGTTGGGCTCCTCTTGGGGACGAACTGATCCCCAGAGGGATCGACAGCACAAAGAGACTCTATTTTCACCGAGTCTTGCACTAAAGAACTGCTAGAAGAAGAAGAAGCAAAGCTGAGGTATTGTTGTAGGTTATGATCCAAGTTATTACTGGCAAAAAGAAGACAATTTTCAGCATCTGGTTCAACCATTTGAGGCTGCAAATTAGGAGGTTCTTGTTGCATCTGGATGCACAAAATCTCTGCTTGAGCCATAGCCAATTGCATTTGTAGTTGCGCCACTTGATTCTGCAAATAAGAGATTGCTCCAACACACCCATAAACAGGATCTCTCATTCTCGAGTTTGCTTCGTACACTAAACTGCTTACTGCATCTGCTCTTTGATGTACAGGAAGCTCCTGTATAAAAGTTTCAGAAAAAAACAAGAAAAAATGTCATCCCAGTTTCTATTTAGGGTTTAATACTCATCAACCACTGGTTTTGAAGTCTCTGATGCCCTTTTTCTCGTATTGAAAGGAAGTTGAAAATCGACAAACCTGTAACATCTTGCTGACATTGCTAGCACCAAAAACCTTGTGTACAATGGCAAACTTGTGAGGGTCATCAGGGGGGAAATAAGGGGCGAACACGCAGTCTTTGGTGCAGCGTCGTCTCAGCAGTTTGCACGAAGCACAGGGTGAGCTACCTGATCCCATTTGGTGTTTCAGAAGTAATTAAGATTGATAGCAAATTTGAAAAACTTTATATAGTGAGAAAGCGAGAGAGGGAGGGAGACAAGGAGATAGAAATGATATAAAGATGTTAGTTTGAAAAAGAATGAGGTATGGAAACCTACTTATAGTCCAACGTAGAGGTGGAGATGCAAAATAAAATGGATTATTATATAATGTGAACATATTCATTCAACCTAATTAAATTTACACGAAAATGGTACGATGTACTGGACTTGACAATGAACAAATATGTAACGTATCTCATAATTATGTCGAGTAACCAATATTCCATTTAAACATATTGTCATCACGTTTATTTTGAAAATAATTAATTACTTATTTTGATAATAAAATAAATGTAATTTTCGAAACATATTTATTTTCTCATTTAAAAAAAAAAAAAAAAAACTTTGGTAGACATAACTAAATTACTTGTTTATTCAGGCTGCTTGAAAATATTAATCCTATGCATCAAGAGTCTTACTTGCTAACTTGAAGATTTATAAATCAAGGGTGAGGGATTGACCACCGTCATGATGTGTGATAGGTTGGCGATTCATGCAATGATTTTTTTTTTTTAAATTCCACGTTGTTCTTTGACTCTAATTTCTACTACAAACTTATTTAATTTCTTTTAAAAAAATAAAAATAAGAAAAAGGGCAATTGGGAATCCCACATAGTATTTGTTTAAAGATTAGAAAGACAAGAGCAATTAATTGATGGTAACAACTAGGAGAAGGGCTAGCTAGGGTTTTAGCAAAGACACTATACCCTAAGCAAGGTCAAGATGGGTTCGACGTGAATGTTTGTTTCTTGAACATTCACATGGACATCAATTTTCATACAACATAAGGACCCCAAAAAAAAAAAATTTATTGTCTTTTTTGTTACGTCTTATGATCCCCCTCAACATTGAATAATTTATATAATTTGAATCTAAATCGCTTCGTTAGTCGGTTTGAGTACTTGGTAATGACGGAAATTCGTATTTTTTTTTTTTTTACGGAAAGATATTTAAAGTTTGATAAAAATGTTTTTCATTGATTTATTAAATTTACTTAACTTTCTCAACATTTTGTGCCATGAGCAAAAATTATACTCATAAATGCATTTCATGATTGAATTTGAATTTTAATATTATCTCCTAAAACATTAACAATAGTAATAAAAACAATAAGAACTACCCACCAAGAAATTAATGAGATCCCACATGCAAATGAGTAAGCATTAATAATTACTTTAATTTCATGTATATATGTTTGGTCTGCTTAAAAGTATGTTTTCCTCACTTTTTTGGGTTGTAACTTGTACGGGATAAGTCGTATACTGCCGAAATATGGGTCCTAATAAGACTTTTAAAAAGTTGAAAATAATTTTCATAACTAAGAAATTATTTTTGAACGATCCGAGGTAACTTTCTTAAAAATTCTTCTACAAAAAGCAGAAATCCAACCAAACGAATCCTAAATATTGAAAAATTATCCGTAGAACTCATTTGGCATTGAAGTAAATACTATGCACATTTGATTGCAAAATTTAAAAATTAAACATGATGTGCTAGTGGTTTTGTATCACGAGGGTTTCTGAATTGATACTCCTAAATTATAAGAAATTGTAGAACCCTAAGATCGATTCCCTTTGCTCTTGCATTTAATGCTTCTCACATGATTCCAAGCTTCTAATCTACTATTCCAAGAAAAACAGAACAGGGTCACAATTCTATATTGCATCCCACTATAATATATATATTTGTTCTGTCAATAATTTTAATTACAGGACCCGTTTAGTAGGATTTTTAAAAAGTTAAAAGCTGATTATGAACTACGAATATGCTTTTGAACGTGTGTAGATATCTTTTGAAAGTACCTTGTTTGGTTAGAGAAAAAAAACTAATATAACGTAACTATTTCAAAAGAAACTCTTTTACAGGAGTAAGAGCAAAATGAAAAGTCTTATAGAGCGTGCCCTTAGTACGTTAGGTTGAACAAGCCCAGTTCGTAAGATTCAACGTTTTTTCTTAATCATGTTTAATTCAGTGAATATAGACACGATATAACATACGAATTTCGTCTATAAATCTTCTCAAATATGTCCATTCTTGTATAGTCGAGTGCATGAGATTAATAAAAAATGGGACCCTTATTTTGGGTGTAAAATTCAATTTTGGAGGCCCAATGTCCTTGGGAAGAAGTGTATCGACAGGATGAGAACCTTGTAAAGATAGTTTATTGTGTGTTGAAAAGTGTTTCTTACGTTAAATGAATAAATTAAAGTAATGGAGAAAAAACAGACATCTTCACCGTCTTAGAGAAAATTAAAAAAAAAACGTGCGAGGCCCAATGCGTCACATTAAATGCTCTTAAGATTCCATTTTTGGGATGTGGATGTTTTTCAAACTCTAAAACGGTGGGGGAAGAAAATAAGCAATCTTACTTTCAAGAGATTCTTATGTAATTTTAGAAATTTGATAAAATTATTTTTTCAACAATCCTTTATTATTTTTCCTTCATTTTTCAATTAATATGAATATTTTTTTTAATGTCAATAAATAAAATATTAAATATGATATGAATAATTTAAGTAGTGAAAATTGAAACTTGTAATAAAGAACTAAAAATAGAGAGTTTATAGAAATGTATCAAATTTTTTGCTTTTTAAATTTAAAAATACTCGCTATTATCCATAAGATGCTTTTTAAATTTAAAGAGCCTCTTAGAGCTCTCTATTTATAAAAAAGTATATTATGAATGAGAATATCATTAAATTTAGAGAATAAATTTTTTTATACAGCTTTCTATTTTGACTCTTCATTTTTTCTTAAAAATTATATTTATTAATTTTTTTCTCTTCTATTATTTAACATATTTTTTTTTATATGTCAATGTTCAAATCAGTTTAAATGTGATTTGACTAATTTAAGAAGCAAAAGAAAAATATTAAAATTAGTAACTTATTATATATTTATTATAAAGTAAGAATGGAAAGTGAGGATGTGTCTCTCCAAATTTGGAGATTTAAACTCATTCTTTATTTTAAAAATTTAAATTACAAAGTTTTTTTTAAACTTATTTTTAAGCATTTGCTCTTTAAAATAGAGAACATATTGTATTTAGAGATTCTATTAGATGTTCTTAAAACATCTCCAAAAGACTCTATTTATAAAACACAACAAATGTATAATAAATGGTATCTTTAAACTTCAAATTTAGAGATTACATTTTTTTTTATACACTCCAACAGTGCTTCGTATGCTCTATATACATTTTTAATTTTAAAAAAAAGTAAAATATTGAAACTTATTAAGGTTTTGTTTGATTCCTATTTTTTTCAAAATATTTTTTTTCTCTTCATTTCAACCACATATTCTTCAATAAAATAATAATACACGAAAATCTAAAAATTTTACTTATTTTTTAACCACACATTCTCCATCAATCTATTATTCCAAAATGTATTCTTAACTTTTTAATGGGGGCTCAAACAGATTCTAAATGAATCATTATAAAGTAAAAATAGTGAGCGTTTTTTACTCTTTGAATTTGGAAAGTTAAACTTGAGCATATTTTAAGCATTCACTCTTTAAAATAGAGAACATACTGTATGTAAAAAAATCTTTTGAAAATGCTATTACATGTTTAGACTTTGGTAGACGTTTCGGTTTGTAGGGACATTATAGTCTTTTAACCTTAATGGATAATTTTTCATGCTGATCATCAAGTTTACTCATTGTAGCATTCTTAACTCTCTCTTTTCATTACTATCATCAATATTTTCCCTTTGCATTAATTGTCATCGAATTTACTTTGAGAATAAGGAAGAACATGGGTACAAGGACAATTATTGTTTAAAGTAAGGAAAACTACAGTTAGCTGTCTCAAGCTTTGGGGTCATTAGTACCTAACCTTGGCCTCAATTTTTCTCTTGATATTTAGGTACAATCTTTCAATTTTGGAGCAAAACAGTTGTTTTTTTAAGGAATAGGGTTTCCACACCTAATATAAATCAGAACATGCCATGTCATGTCTCATGTCATGATTTCGTACGTCTCGAAAAATAAATCTCACTAGACATTACATTTTCTGCACTAGGTTGAGTCGATCGTGCTTAAAAAAAATATAAGTTACTTCAAAATTACCAGTTTTACACCTCTATATTATTTATATAATTCATTTTTTTTATGCTTTAAATATCATGTACTCATTAAAGAAAGTAGACAACGACTTATCATTAAGAAAAAACACTAAAAATACAGAAATATTACTAAACAAAGGAAGTTGTCTAATTCTCAACTACCAAGCAGAGGGAGAAAAATAAATAGTCAAGCATAGGCACGTGACTGCATGGACAGAAAGGCAACCCGGATTCTAGCTGCCTATGTAACATTTCTAACATTCAATTACCAGAATTTAAAAAACATGATGTTTATTTTAAGACTGCAAATAGAATTATATATTCACTGTAGAATTGAAACTGGGAAATAAGATATTGAAGCCTATACTGCATTATTATTCCACAATGTTAATGGCTGTCAACTGAAAATATAAGCATATATCTACAAGTTGACAGAGCATTTATGAACCTTTTAGGATTAGGAATAAATGTAATCGGACCTGCTTTTTGCTTATCTTTCGTTATCTTGTACCCTATTCACCTCTTTGAGCTTCTATTGAATCGAATCTCGTCTTTGTTCGGGTGCTAAGCCCCAAAGCCCTTAAGAGTCTTATTTTTATGCCATTATAGAACGCAGTACACTACTCATTGCATCACAAGCCCACCTACTCTAACCCCAGCACCAGCAGCATACACAAATGTTCCTCTCAATTCTTTAACCGTTTTCAACTACTGAGTTCATTTGATAGTTTTTTTCTTCGTAATATACACACTGGTAATGCTTATTTTTCGCGGTGAGAGAGAAAATAGTAACAAACGCAGTCGATAGACACAATTGAGACTTGGTGTCGGCATACAGAATTTACCTGGTCTTTTCTAACGTTTTACGCGCTAATCATATTCAATCTATAACATAGCAGTTACCATGTAGCAAGTGAGTACCTCCTGATGCATAAAATTCCTAAAAATGTACACTCTGAAAGAACGAATTAGCAGAAGATCGTTTGCTCCACCAATTATTAACCAGAACACAGCAATTTCAGAATAAGTAATCTTTTCTTTCACAAAACGTGGTCTTTTCTGGAACTTTACAAGAGGAATGATACCAAATGTCATTTTAAAACAAGGCAAAACACCCAAAAAAAAAAACTTCAAAATAGTTATAATCACAAACAGACACCATCTCATAAATCTTTCCATATTCATTATAGGATTATAATCAACATGTCATCCCCCAGTGTACACTTTTCAATGTCATCCCAGGATTATTAGATTCCTCATGACACTGCACAATATTCATCATACATTGGCCTGTTGGCTCTAGGGGCGGGGCGGTGGGGACCCTCGAGATTGGGGTTCAACCTTTTATATGGGGCTGTTGAATTTAAACCCACAACGAAAATATTTTATTAACAAAATTACTTTTACAAATTACATAACTCTTTACAATTTTATATTTATTGAGGAATGCACTTAATCACAGCTTTTGCTCCACTATCTTTCCACCTGTAATTCTATCAATTCACTCACACCACTAACTCTTCGTGAAATCTCTTTCTTACCATTCATATATTTTCATAAACTCATCAGATATATATGCACATTGCAAAGTTGGTGGAATTGCGCTTCCTAAATCTAGATAAATCCAACAATGACAGTGGACTAAGATGCATAGAATTCTCCAGATCCTAATAACTTGGCGGTGGGTATTAAAAAAATTTGTGGAGCACTCTCCAAAATTTTCTAGCACACTAATGAATGGAGAAAGACCAGCAAATTTTAGAACATGTCGGTACTGTGTCTTATGTTCTACCGTTCAGCATCGACCTTTTAGTTTGACGCTTTTTTTTTATTCTTTTTTTTATTTTTAAGTCACACCCAATGATGTCAAAAATTCGACAAATTTTGAAGAGATCGGTCCTTCATTCAACACATCTGCTACTTCAAATATATAGCTCTTTCGTACTTTCCTTTCATTTATTACTAAATTAGTGTTACTCCTCATAGTCGGAGAAGGCCCTGCACATCTAACTATTTGTCTAAATGAGCTGGAGCCTGACACGTGAACGTGAGTAAAGTCGAGATCTGTTGCCACACTATCCAGCCGAAATCGAGGTCAACAATTAGCATACTTGATATTTGATTTCTTATGTCTACTCGAATTCCTTATTTGTGGTTGTAAACTTGTACGTACTTGAATTTCTTCTTGTTGACTTTGTCGATCCCCCTCTTATATTTTCTGATACACACGTCCAGAGATGGAGCTAGGGGGGGCGGTACACTATTCCCCCCCCCCCCCCACCACCAAAGATTTTGACTCGTCCCAAAATTTTGAAATTTTTTATTTTTTTTTCCGTTAATAAATATTGAGTAAATAACTTACATTTTAAAATTCAACCATACAAAAATTTTAGATCTAAACAAAAGATCCAATAATTACTTAAATAAATCAATAGCCCAAATCCAATCCAAAACCTAAGTTTCCAATTCCTAAGCTCACCTAATTAAAACTCAATTCCCAACCTGGTTTATGCATAATGCATGTTTACTTGTTATTAAATATTTGAATTTAAGAATTAAGTAGAGTAGTTGTTGTTAGTTTGTGTAATTGTGTTAGTTATTGAATATTTGAATTTAAGAATTAAATAGTAGAATAGTCAATAGTGATTGAATCGAACATTGAATTTCAGTACTATTTTGGTACTCAAAATCGTCATTTTCAATTCTCTTAGTTAAAAAAAAAAATTCGGAGGCCGAACCCCCGGGAGGAGGGCCCGCCCCCCGTATTTTCGCCCCCCCAAGATTAAAAACCTGGCTACGTCCCTGCACACGTCATTTTGCCAAAGACTTTGTGTCGGTCTTGTGAACTCTTCTTTATCATTTGACACTTGTAGATCTTTAGATTTCTATATTACCTTTGATGCTCTTGTTCATTGATTTGTCATGGCATCTTCCCCTTCAACTTGTCATCAGTTTATATTAAATATGCTAGCTCCATCATCTCTATGTCGAAATTATGCTTCTTCAAATACTTCTATTTCTTTTGAGTCTGGTAGTTCCTCCATCCATTATTGGCTATATTGCCTTCTACCGACTTTTCCTAAATTGACAGTCTCTAAAACAATGGCCTTGTTTGTCACATACAAAATAAGATTCATTTGTTCGACGATATTCCTTAAATGACTAATCTCTCTCGTCGCAACTCTGTTGGGCTTCCCTTGTTTGAGAACTTTCTTCTTGTTTATTTTCTTTTAATTCTTAATTATTTTGTTGGCGGGGTTCGATCTTTTCAATCCCTAATATTTGCTTGGTAGATATTACTTGGTCAGCCAACAAATTTTTAAGATTTACCACTAACGGTAGCTTTGGTCAGCCTTGTATTGTGGGGATAAAGTTTCTAAATTCGGGTCTCAATCTACATATAGTTATTCTTCTCATTAAAGAGCCCAAAATTTTGCTCGTTGAATCTAATTCAGAGATTTCACAAAGAAACTTTACTTTGTTAAAGTATTGGTTTCCATCATCTCTCCCTGAGTGAGATAGAGAGTAGCTCGTTCCTTTGAAGCTGATTTTAGATCATATTTTTTTGAAAATAGTGTTGCGTACGTCTCCCATGGGATTTATGAAGTTTTACTTGCATATTATAAATTTTACTCATTCTTCCTGTCTGGAAGCAGAAATCAGAGCCATACGTTCTGGTATAAAATTGTGTAATTATCTTGGATTTAGTAGAAATTTTGGGTTAAAGCAGAGCAATTGGATAAAATTCAACCCATTATTTAAAAAAGAAAAGCGTGAACCATGGAAAATCCAATACCTCTTGGAGGATATAGACCTTTGACAAAAGCTTATGGAGATCATATTAGCACATTGGCTTGCAAGCTCAGGTTACACCCTCCTTGTACCATTCCAAGTATCAGGTTGGGGGCAAAATACGTACAGCTAAAAGCATTTATCATACACGAATGGCCTTCACCAAATAATAAAGGCATGAATTGTGTTGTAATTGGCATGTTTGTGAACAAATGGGTCTTATTTGAACACTTGTAAAAAGTCAAGACTTGGATGCAATTTTGTATAGTTGAGTTAGGTAGTCTAAGGTTTGAGTTCGAGATTGGAAACAAGGAAAAAGCGATGCCGAAATTTCGCTAGCTTCACGTCTGACCACTGCTCAAGTGACGAAACAAAATCATCATCGCCCGCTTATCGCCCAGGCCTCGATCGAGCAACTTATTTATGCAGCTAAACCTAATTCGCGATTTCGAAGAGTTTTACACGGCTCGTATTACTCATACAACTACAATGGTAATTTTTTAAAGTTATATATAGACACATTCTGAAACACATTTCTTTTTTCTCCTCTTTTAGTTGCGTCGCTTTCCCCTCTAAACTAGGAAGTAAAAATGGAATCCAAAATATAAAAATAATATCTCCAAAACCACTGAGAAATCATTCTGTGGAAAGTGTCATTTTTGAATTGTGAAAAAACACGTGCAAACTTAAAGCATTCTAACCTCATGGACCGTTCTATAAATGCATTATTTCTAGCTAGAAATAGAAAAGTAAACAAATATAGGCAAAACTGAGATTAGTCATCCGAAATCATCCAATCTATTAATCAACCAAACAAAAAGCACAGAAAGCATTCAAACACGAACTGGTATTCTGAAAACAGGGAAACTAAGAAGCACAGAATATGAAAATTCAATCTATCCTGTCCCAGGCTGTGATGTAACAAAATGATATTTCAAGCAGTTGTAGCCGATTGGGCAGCAAGCCTCTTCCGTGCCTCTTCAATGATGGACAATTTGATACCTTTTCCCTTGGGTAGGGATACCCATGGTTTAGTACCTTTACCAATAGTGAAAACATTTCCTAAACGAGTAGCAAACTCATGCCCAACTGCATCCTGAACGTGAATGGTCTCAAAGCTACCCTTGTGCTTCTCCCTGTTCTTAATGACTCCAACACGCCCCCTGTTTCTTCCACCAGTGACCATGACCACATTTCCAACATCAAATTTGATAAAATCAACAATCTTATTGGACTCCAAGTCTAACTTGATGGTATCATTGGCCTTTATGAGAGGATCTGGATAACGGATGGTTCTGCCATCGTAAGTGTTGAGGTATGGGATTCCCTTCTTCCCAAACTGGATAGATCGAACCTTGCAAAGCTTAAACTGAACGGAGGCAAAAAAAAATTGTTATAACAAGAACCTCAACATGAATAATTGGTTCCATGGTTAAATGGAAAAAAATTGTCATCCATGAAGATAATATTGAATCACAAATCATGTTGAGAACATCTGAATGACCAATAGCAATGAGGAAGGGAAGCTCAGAATTCTGTAATTAACTTCTGGAAAATAACAATATTTCCCAAGAGAACCTTCAAGTAAGAAATAAAGACACAGAAACAAACCTTTGCCTCCTCATCCCTGACCGAATGGAGCCGAAATCTTCCCTTAGTGTCATAGAGGAGACGAAAATTCTCATTTGTCTTTGGAATTGAGACAACGTCTGGACATGAAAGCCATCAATATCACAACAGGGATTCTAAGTTTCTACTTAGCAATGTTATTATGACAAGAAACTCACTCTTGCACCATTTTACTGCCATTATATAACCAGTACTAAAATAAAATTTAAGGAAAGGAACCCAGAAACGACACATACCCATGAAGCCAGCAGGATAAGTCTTATCAGTTCGAACCTTCCCATCAACCAAAACATGTCGTTGCATTAAAATGGCAATGACTTCACGGTATGTCAGAGCATACTTCAACCTGTTTCGCATAATAAGGATCAACGGCAAGCACTCCCTTGATTTGTGCGGCCCAGATGATGGCTTGGGAGCCTACATCAGATAATATATAAGGAAACTATACCAGAATAAGAAATAAACACATGGCTACACAATTATTCACATACAAATGCTCCACCAAGCTTGTCAAGCATCCAATGCTTCGGGGCATTGAGTCTCTTCAAATGTTTCTTCAGTCCTCTTGCCTGTACAGATAAAAATAAAAACTCAGCAATCAAAGAACTGCATTCCAAGTCAACTTTCCAGTACCATGACCACTAAACAAATTGGACACAAGATATAGAGAAACAAATTCAATGGAGAAAATTCATATCAACCACCTTTCAATCAGCGCTTTGCATCTCCAATACATATGTATGAAAATCAAACTTGTTAATGTATGATTTCAAAGTTTTCACCCAAGTGACAATCCACAAATTTCTAATATACAAATACAATGTAATATACTTCCTCCGCCCAATTATATAGACTGGGTTTCCTTTTTCTCTTGTCCTAAATATATAAGCTTGTTTTTTAATGTAGAATATTTTGTTGTGTTCCTTTACCAATATACCCTTATTAAATTTTCACCACTTATGCCAACTTCTTGAAATCATCCAAATACACACATTTCTCACTTCTTGGAAACATGGAACAACTCTCATTTCTTCTTCTTCTTCTTCAAATTCTTTATTTATTCCAACAATAATTTAGTTTTACATACTGAAAATTAAATATGGGGAAAATTAGGAAAGATTTTGGCAAAAATTAATTTTTCAATGACATTAAAGAAGCTTTCTTAATCCATCCTATATAATCGGGACTGAGTATTTATTATTAAGCCCCTTGACTCAGTTCATCTTCCAAGAGTCATTTCATACCAACGTTCTAATCTAAATAGCAACACAGAGATATAATGCATCACCATATATGTCAAACCATGTAAAGCGTCCATTGAATAAGATAATGGACATTGCTGCAGTGCATATTTAAAAAACAAAATCCTAACCAAAAATTTCATGAAAATCAGATTCCACTCTTAACAGATTTCCCTATTACCTCTACCCTTTCATAGTTTCTAACAAAACAACTGTTCTAATCTTCAAAGGCCGTAATTAACACCAAATGAAAAAAGAGGCGCATCAAAATGTACCTTTCCATATAGATAAATATATTTTCTAATATTAACGGAGGATGAAAACATCAACTCTAAAGAATTACACAACATGCATACACCAGATCACCTTAAAAAGTTAACGCGTTCCCCTATTAAACAACAAAAATAGTATTCAAATGATCGACGCGGATATCTTAGAGGTTAAAAAGAAGAGCAAAAAATACCATTTTGTTACTTCTGTGTAGTTAAGCCGCCGCCGCTGTCGACGGTGGTGCTGCCTCTCCCGCTGCTTAGTGCTGAGGAAATTCCAATAAAGCGAACGGATGACGATTAAATTGAAACCCTAAGAAATACTGGGTTTTAAATACTTCAGTTGCGGTAGAGACTATTAAGCCCAAAAACAAAATCAAAAGCGAATCTGGAGATTGGGCCGGAAACATGTAGATCCACTATTAGAAACTATTTTAGCTCATAAAAATATGGGGAAAATTCATGGGAACATTACGTTTCTAAGGTGTTTACTTTACACCTTTTCAAAAATACAAAAATAAGTTTCAAATTTCAAAAATCAGGTTTTTAATATTTTTATTTATGAAATAATAAATTATTAAATCAATTTAATATTACATATTTAATTCTAAGAGTTTGGTCACAATCTAAGAGTTTTTAGGTCACAATTAACCATTTTATTAGTAACAAATTATTTTTTGATTACAAATCAAAATTTTCATGTGTCACATTATTTTATAGTCACAATTTAAAAATATTATAGGTCACATTTTGTTCATCGATTACAAATTAAAACTTTAAAGTCACGATTTCTTTATCGATCACATATTACAAATATTATAGGTCACAACTTATCATACCGTCACAAATTATCAAATTACGGTCACAAATTAAAACTTTAAAGTCACGATTTCTTTATCGATCACATATCACAAATATTATAGGTCACAACTTATCATACCGTCACAAATTATCAAATTACGGTCACAAATTAACAATGGTCACAGATCAATATTTTCATAGGTCACAACTTAAAAATTTAAAAGTCACGATTTGTTCATCGGTCATAATCACAACATTTAAAAGTTACGTTACTTATTTTATGGTCACAATTTATCAAATTATTGGTCACAAATTAATTATTTTTAGGTCACAATTTATCTAATTCATTTGTCACATATTGTTTATCGGTCACAAACTAACCAAATTATTGGTAACAAACAACCTAATCAGTTGTGACTACCACCAAATCCTTTGTGACCACTTCGCTACTGCCTCTACTAGCGGCACCACCACCGTCGCCGCCTAATAACGACATCTCAAAACCAACCCCAACCTCACACCCTCCGCAACACAACTATCCACCACCCCAAAACCACCGTCACCACAAGCGCCGCCACAAATCACACACAGAACACACAACCACCTCCAAAACCACCCCCGCCAGCACGACCACAACACAACCATCGCACAGCCGCCTCACCCACCTTCGCACCCAAACAGATCTGCACCTCCACGGCCGCCACACCCAAACAGATCTGCACCTCCACAGCCGCCTCACCGTTTTCCTCAAAGTATTTAAACACCATCTCCTTTTCGCTCCATTTATCCATCGTAGGAGCCTCGTCGTTTTCGTCATCGGAACTTGAAGAAGAATATTTGGAAGTTGATGGTTTCAGATCCACGGCGCAATCGCTGGAAAGCCGACTTCGGAGACGATTGGGGTTTTTCTACCCCATTTTTCGGTGCGTCAGAGAAGGAACTATTGTTGAGAGACGGGAGAAATAGGTGAGATCAGTGGTGGTTGGTGGTTGGTGGCGGTGGCAATGGAGGCGGTGGGCGGTGGTGGTGTTACCGTGTGTGAAGAGAGTGGAGACTGGAATAGAATGGAAGCATTGGTGATTTTAGGGTTTGATTAGATATAATTATATAAAATTAAAAATTAAAAAAATTAAATTATTAATTAAAACCTGATTTTTGAGATTTTAAACTTGTGATCTTATTTGTGAAATTGAAAATCTAATTCTAGGTCTAGGTGTAATTTCCTCAAAATTCATTAGTTTGGGCCACATTATTTTGGAGGAATGTATTCTGTAATAGTAAATTGATAGAGAATATGTAGTTGAAAAAGAAGAAAAAGTTATTGGTGTGATGAAAAATATTATTTTATTGAAAATGTGTGGTTGAAAATGAGTATAAGAATGATAATTTAAATTTTAATAGAAATAATTACATAAAAACAGCTGTTTAGTTTCAAATTTATAAAAATCAGGTTTAAACTTTATTTAATCAAAAATCAGGTTTTATCATTTTTAATTAATAATGATATTATAAAATTAAAATAACATATATATCCACCCTACTACATACCCCCGCCAAATTTATTTTAAATATGAAACCCTAAATCTATCTAAATCTAACATAATCCATTTCATTTCTCTCCTCTCACCATTTCTTCCAATCGGTCGCCGCCTCCACTGCCACCTCCTCCACCAACCATGGCGGCAGCCCGCTACAACGTAAACAGCGTGCCGCCGTAGCCTGGAAGCAACAGCGATGCTCGTTGGTGCAACGCTGCGCGCTGTAGTAGCGCGCGCTCGTCATCTCTACGAGTTACAGCAGCAAGCGCCGCTGCTGCAATGCCAGTGGTGCGCCGCCGTCGCACCACCATTATTCCAGTCGGTCGACACAGCAAAAAGGAGAGAGGCAATTTTTAGGGTTTTTAGAATCAGGAGAGTTGCAATGGAGGCGGGGGCCTCTGATGCAATTTTTGAAGTTTCAGGCCCTCGCCTGCAATTATTGAAAAGGGGTTAAGTTTGCATTTTTTTAAAAAGGGGACATGTTATGCAATTTTTAAAAAAGGGATATGTGGTTGGTGGTAGATGTGGTTTTTTGGGTTTTTTTTGTTAGTGGTGAGGCAGGTGGATTTGGTGATGTTGGTGGTGAATATTGGCGGGAGTGAGGCGATTTTGCCGTGGATCTGGAGATTGTCATTGTGTTTGTTTTCAGTCGATTGGATTTGGTGATAGCGATTTTGTTGTTGGTTGTGTGCAATGGATGTGGCTGTGGCTGTGAGGGTGGTCGTGGGTGGGATGAGATGAGTTGGGGTGGGGTAGGTGTCTGTGACCTAGAAATTGTGACTGTGACTCACTGTAATGGAGCTGGTCATGGAGTTGTGACCAGTAAAAGTTTTAATTTTTTTTCAATATGTGACCTTTAAAAAAATTTAATTCGTGGTTGACAAATAACATGTGACCATAAAATTCTTGATTTGTGACGGGTGGGTGTCTGTGACCTAGAAATTGTGATTGTGACTCACTGTAATAGAGTTGTGATTAGTAAAAGTTTTGATTTTTTCAATCTGTGACCTATAAAAAAATTTAATTCGTAGTTGAGAAATCACTGGTGACCATAAAATTCTTGATTTGTGACCTATAAATATTTTTATTTGTGACATCGAAATAATATGTGACCAATTAATTTGAAAAGCTGTGACCTAAAATTAAGTTTTAACTAATTAAAAAGATATTTGTGACCATAAGTTTTGACTGAAAATTAAATTTTTAACTAATTAATAAGATATCTGTGACCAACTTGCATATAACTGTGACCTTAACAATTGTCGGAATCGGAGCAATCGTCAGAATTAAGCGGACAGAACGGTCGCCGGAGTAGTCGTCGGAATTAAGCACGACCGGAAGAACGGTCACTGGAGTAGTCATGGTGGTGGAGATGGATGGGGTGGGTGAGTTTATTATATTATATTACAATTAAATATTTAATTTAATATAATAATTATGAAATATAATTAATTAATTCATGAAAAACCTGATTTTTGCAATTCTAAACCTTGGGGCCTGATTTTTTATTTTGGTGAAATTTTCCCATTTTAATATGTACCAAACAAAGACTTAGTAAAACATTAAGTATGACATATTTCAAATCTAAAAATTAATGTTTACTTTTTCAAAAATCAGATATTAATTTCAAATTTATTTTTTAAATATTTTATTAATTATATATACATTTGGGTTACAATATTATATAATTTATGTCACAGTTATATATTAGTCACAATTACAGACGTCACACTCACAAACAACAAATTTTATAGGTTACAATTTATTTCTCAATCACAAGTTAGATAAATTAATTGGTCACATATTATTATTTTTTTGTCACAAATAAAAAAAAATTTATGAGTCGTAACTTATTTCATGGTCACAAAATATCAATTTAAGTGATCACAAATTATTTTTAGGTCACACATTATCAAATTATTAGCAATAGCTTAACAATTTTTTAGGTCTCGTTATTTATTAATCACAATTTATCTATTTCATTGATCACGTATTGTTTATTGGTCACGTGCCAATCAATTTATTGGTCGCGATCAACAAAACAATTTATGACCACCACCACCTTACCATTACCTCAAGTAGCATCACCGCCAACATGACTACAATGGCAATAGCCAACACCACCCCCCTAATACTACCATGATGGCTGCATGTATCAACAACAATCGCCGCCACTTGTACCAACCACCTCCACTATCTCCTCAAATCCATTGCCGTCAATGTCACCACAATCGTAACCACCATCTAGGCTCAACAATAGTCGATCGCAATAGACTGCGCCCAACATCTACCCCATCTTTACCACCGTCGAACACCTTGACTGCACCAATACACCATCTGTACCACTATCGAACAACGTCACTTGCACCACCATCTACACCATCTCCATCGCCGTCAAACACCATTACCCGAATCGCCATGACCATCCAATAAATGGACACGCTCTCCACAATGCACACCACCACCAACACCACCACCACCGCACACTGCACATCGCACACCAAACAGCACAACCACAATGTCAATGCCAACACTGCACCCACATCACACCACAAACGAACCGCATAAAAAACTTCGGCCACCAAAATCGAAAAAAATTAATCTGAGATAGAGCAAGAAGATGAACACGCAATAGTAGATGATAATCAAATAGAAACAACGGCAGGTCACACAATGATGTCATCGTTGGCACTTTTCGGCAATAGCTTTCGGTGGAATAGAGAGAGGAGAGATAATAAAGAGGATGAAAATAATTAAGGTTTTGCGCGGGAGGTTGGGTATAGGTTAGATGGGATGAATTAAATATTTTGTAATATAATTATTAATATTTAAAATATCATTTATAATCTGCTTTTTAAAAAGAAAACTAATAAATCTTAATTTGAAATTTGAAGTTTAAAACTATGGTCTATTGTAATTTCCAATAAAAATATTATTACATAAATTTTACATTGGATGCGTTTAATTGCGAATATGAAATTTATATAGAAAAAATATTTTTTAAGTAATTCAATTGCATATAACTTGTTTGCATAGAAATTATTAATTAGATGTATTTGATTGATTTAGTTTTCCGCTTAGAAAATATTATACTTGTCCATTTTTTATTGGTGGAGAGAGAGAGAGAGATAATGAATTACTTGAAAAAATAAAAACCATCCATTCCTAGAGAAAATATTTTTCTTATTTTTGAAAAAAAATATAATCACATGATTAAAAGTTGAAAATTATTTCTTGTAAAAAAAATTGTGAATCAAACACACCTAAAAACTAGGGAGGGGGAGGGGGTAAAAATAACATTTTCCATGAAAAAAAATTAGTCAGTCAAACACAATCTAATATATAAATTATTTGAAAAAATATTGATTTATAATTAATGTTAAATATGAATAATATATAGGGCACTTTATGTAGGAACTAGTTGAAAACTTTCAAAATGTCTAGTTTTTTTCTCGTTGTAGAAATTATCAATTAATTATAGTATTTATAATTTATAATTGTTTGTTATGTATTGTTTTATTTATTTAATGATCTTAAAATAATTTAAATAATAATAAAAATTTAAAATAAAATTTTAGATCCTTGAAATTAAAATTCAATATTGTGATCTAACTTTGAATTTAAACTTCAATGACTTGATTGCAAGCGGTCATGTGTGAAATATACTTTGTTGACTTGGCAGAACACGTGGAGATTTCCTTACTTTTAAAGGCCACGTCACCCGTTCTATTAATTGGTTAAATGAAAGGTTAACGAAATGATCCAATTGCTTTCAAATTAAAATATAGTGGTAGGATTGCTCCAAATTAAGGTTCAATAAATTAATTATAAGTAAAATTCACCCATTTCCAAGTGGTTTAATTTGTAATTTTACACGCAAAATTTTGAACGTGTTTTTAATTGATTTGGAAGAAATAAAATAAAGAATAACGTTGGCAAATCTTTCCAAATCACCTTATCATGATATCATCGGACACCTTTATCGAGGTGTTGGCAAGTTTGACACCGCTCAGTAAAATTATGAAGAAAAAATGGTGTGATTTAAACATGGTTTAAAAACAAGAACGGTGATAGGTGTTGTATTGACAGTACTTGTATATATATGTGTGTGTATTTTTTTTTTCTAATTGTCCAATAATGTTGTGCCACGTGTCCCCCCTTTTGTACCTATCGCTGTAGCAAAACTCTAATCTAACACTTCCAATGAATCAAAACTCGATTTTACATAATTAACACGTCACATTTCCTATATGCCATATTCAAGAAAAAAACTTAGTATACACGTAATAATAACGTCTATTCAATTAAGATACATTGGATATCAAATCTTGTAAGTCATGATATTTTGAATGTCGAGTAGGTCTGTCCATTCGCCTTATGTCTCTCTTATCCAATCGACATTTTGAATGTCGTGGCTTGAGTAAATGATCATTATATGCGTTCATTTTCAATCCAAAAAAACTTCTGAATTCATAGTAAAACGAGACGGATAAGTTTTGAACTCAACATATTTTGACATTTTAATGAGCATTCTAAAAAAATCCAACGGGTAGTTTGATATCGTTCGAAATTTAAATGTGAAATTGTGTGATATATTTAATTGAACTTGTAATTTAATGTCATTAGTCTCGTTGGCTTACAATTTCAATTTAGGTGACGTTAAATAATAAGTTAAATGAAATGTGATATTTATATCTAGGGGCGGACCCACATGGGGTCATGTGGGGTCAGATGACCCTACAAAAAAAAAATTGAGGTTTTTTTTAACCTAAATATTTTTGAAATCTCATTTTTAACCCCACAAAAAATTTGTCTCGGTCCGTCCCTGTTTATATCCGGTTAGCGTCGTTTAAACTTTAAATTGAGACGGTAACCCGCTGGACTAAACAGGATTACTTCATGATTATACATCGTGGTTTTCGCCACTCTTTATTCCGCCCCCACACTATTTATTATTAGTTAGACACACTGTCCATGTTGTTTTTTCAGAGTACAATATACTGACTCAGTTCAACTCGCCCTCGAATCAGTGTTAATTCAGCCGTATTTTGAGCCGAGTCCACATTTTACTCGTTCTCCTCTAGCCATGGCGGCGGCTTTGGAATGCTGGTCAAGTCGAACTAGCACTGACGAGGATATGGTGGAGCAAGTTTTAATGCGAACCCAAGACAGATCCGAATGCCCACCGGAGAACAGCCTTTCATCCTCCTCTGCCACCACCTCCTCCTCCGCCGCAGCTTTCAAAGACTCCTCCGCCATGCAGAAGCGGTTCCAAAGGCTTAGCCGCAATGTCTCCGAGGCCATTGCCTCTCTGAAAAACACTTTAAATCTCGACTCGGCCCGAGACCCGCCAGTTTTGAGCCCGACCGGACAGGCCGAGACTTGCCGGAAACATGTGTGGAGCAGCGTTGTACGAAGCTTGACTCAGTTGTACCCTGGTAGTCAACTCCCCGAAAAATTGGTGTCTAATCTTCGCAAGCATTACGATTCTTTACCCCTCAGGTTCAGTGATTTGATTTCTCTTCTTGCTTTTGCTCATAATTAATTATAAGCATTCTGTTATAGTTACTGGTTTTTATTTATTGATAGTTATGCGCAAGCGGGATTTGAAATGAAGGATGTGTTTTTACATATAAAATTAATAGAGCAAGCATCAGCGGAGGACCATCCAGCAATAATGATACAAGATGTGTCTAGTGATGAAGTGAACGGGTGTGTGTTCAAGCTGACATTTGCATGTAACTCAGCAGTTTCTTGGTCATCCATGTCTGGGGCACTTGACAATGCTTCGATTTGCTGTAAAAAATTGCAGATCTTTGAGAAGAAAGGATTCACATTGGGAACAGTTTTGCTATTGGTTCAGTCAGGGCAGGAAACGGTGTTCAAAACCCAAATCGGAAATGCCCTTAAATCGGCTTTGAAGAAGCCGAAGACTAATTCCATTAAGCTCCCGTTTGGGCTTTGCGGGTGCCAACAAGAGAGTACCAGAGGGAGAGAGCTCGGAGAGATTCAAGAGGATTATGGCGATCAGAATAGTAGAAATGGGGTTGAGACTCTAGACCAGAAGATTCAGTTACAAAAGCCTTTGCCTAATGATTTAATTGTGGTTTCGGTCAATGAATGGCAGACTGTGATTTCTGGTAAGGATGGGATTGGGAAGTGGTTGTTGAATTGTGATAGTGTTGAGATTATTGATCAGACTGGACCGAGTACATTTAAGGGTGTTTATAGGGGTAAAAAAGTTGGCGTTGAGAAGCTCAAGGGGTGTGATAAAGGAAATGCATATGAATTTGAGCTAAGACAAGATTTGTTGGAGTTGATGACTTGTGGGCATAAGAATATCTTACAGTTTTACGGGGTTTTCATTGATGAGAATCAAGGGTTGTGTGTTGTGACTAAGTTAATGGATGGTGGATCTGTTCATGACTTAATTATGAAGAACAAAAGGCTTCAAACTAAAGAGATTTTAAGGATTGCAACTGATGTGGTAGAGGGAATTAAGTTCATGAATGATCATGGTGTTTCATACAGAGATTTGAATACTCAGAGGATCTTATTGGATAAACGTGGGAATGCATGCTTAGGGGATATGGGAATTGTTGTTGCTTGCAACAATGTTGGTGAGGCTATGGAGTATGAAACTGACGGATATAGGTGGCTGGCTCCTGAGGTTTGTTCCCTTCCTTTCACTTATTTTTTTCTGTTTGACATATTTTCATTATGTTATTATTTATTGATGCACATTGTGGATTCTGCATTTCTGTGTCGAGGCACTCAATCATACCAATTATAATGCTGTGAAGGAATTTATAGAATTGTTGATCCTTGACTTTACTGAAAAAATTGTAATCTTTAAATCCTTGAAAACATTTTCGTCTCCATTTGTTTCACTAACTGAATTTTTAAACATTTGGCTCCTGTTGTTCTCGTCTTCTCAGACGTCTATGTCATATAATTTTAGAAGAGCAATGTTTTTGTATCTAGATATTATGGATGAACTGTTTTTCCTTCCAAACTATCAAGCAGAATCCATATGACTTGTATACTACCAACCAGTGGTTGTTTCTTTTGAGATGGTTTAATTAATTTGAAACTGATTTTGACTCTTATATTTCTAATATCACCATAATTTTGAGAGTTTAATTAATTTGAAACTGATTGTGACTCTTATATTTCTAATATCACCATAATTTTGAGATAGTTTAATTAATTTGAAACCGATTTTGACTCTTATATTTCTAATATCACCATAAAGTGTTTCTCTTGTACTGTTTGCAAACTGACTGTTTAATGACCTGTCATGACAAAGTTAATATGATTTAATTTTTTAATTGGTCACTATTAATTGTAATAGTATCTGGATAACTTTATAGCAATATTGTTTCTCTTGACAGTTCAAATAAAAAAGAAAAAAATTAAGATAAGAATAATAGAAAAAGTATCTGGCTTAAATTGTATGCTCTCAAGTATATCACTTAAATTCTTTGTAGTTTAGCTGGGATCTCAAGTCTTTGTCTTGATTACATCCCATCATCATTATTTTGGCGTGCCTAACATGTTTGCTTTATTTCGTTGCTTTATACTTTTTTGGATTCTTGCTTTAGTTCTACCTGTGGAACAACCTAATGGAATAATAAACAAAATAGAATTGGCTTCATCCTATTTGTAATTTGACGCAATTTCATGAAATCTTTCTAGTCACTGGAGCCCACTTTATGAACATTTCAGTTCCTTTAAAATTACTTGCCCCTTTCTTGGTGATTGTGGTGCTGGTGCTGGTGCGGGCGAGGTTTTTTTTAGGAGTCTTAGTGTCACTATTTTTAGTATTGCATTCTTTGATTTGGGTGGGGCATGGGTAGTTGAAAATAAATAGGAATATTATCTGCTCAACTTTTTAGCATATGTTATTAGTGAGGTGTTTCTATTTAGAATTTGAGGTTTTACTGTAACCATTTTAACACTTGAACTGAATTCTTAACCAGTAAGCTGGTGCAAATTATATCTTTTTTTCGAAGTTTTTCCAATTCGAGTGAAATATGTCATCTGTCCACTGCACTAAAAGCGCTTGGCAAACCTGTAACAGAATACGGTCAAGTAGCAGATCCAAAAGAAAAGGACTCAATCCTTTGCTAGACCTAGCCCTCCTTTTCAAACCATTAATTACACTCTTCTTTCTTGGTGCCGTGACATCAACGATTCTATTAGTTCTTGGTTTTGTGGATGAAATTCCAACAGAGAGGGCAGAGTTTGAGGTTTTACTGTAACAATTTAAATGCTTTAACTGAATGCTTAATGAATTTGCCTGGGCAAATTAAATCTACTTCCACAATTTATTAATTCAAGTGAAGTCATCTGTCTATTGCACTGATAATCTCTTCCGTTTTCGATAGCGGATGCAATTTGTTATTTATCATGTGACTTGTAGCCTCTTCTTCCCAATCTAATCTGCGTACCAACTTTCTTCATGATAAATTGCAACGAGGCTGGATTCTCTAACTTGTCCTTAGTTGTAACAGATAATTGCAGGTGATCCAGAAAATGTTACAGAGACATGGATGAGTAATGCCTATAGTTTTGGGATGACGCTCTGGGAGATGGTTACTGGTGAGGTTGCTTATTCGGCTTATTCACCAGTGCAGGCTGCTGTTGGAATAGCTGCATGCGGGCTTAGACCTGAAATTCCAAAGGACTGCCCTCAAATCCTGAGATCTTTGATGATCAAGTGCTGGAACAATTGCCCTTCAAAACGTCCTCAATTCTCTGAAATTCTGACGACTTTGACGCGTACCAGCAACAATATCATCAATAGCGTTAGGTAATAAATTATCCCTGTAACCCAGTTTAGTGGTACTCGATGTTGTATAATTGAAGACCAGTACAAGATACATTGTGAAATCCAACCCCAGCCCCAGCCCCAGCCCTACCCCCCTCCTCTCAGGAAAAAATGAAAATGAGAAATTAAGATCTAAATTTCTTCTAGTGTTATATACTCTCTTTACCACAGTATGATAAAGTATAAACGTGGAAAGTCAATGTGAGCATGAATATTTTGGCAAGTTATTTTGTTGACGGTATGACGGCTGGATCTAGAATTTATTTATCCTCGTGTATTAATATATCTGTGACTTGGCATTCATAAGACAGTTGTTGCATTTTTTTATCAATAAATTTGGGAAAGGAGAAAAGACATAAGAAAAAGTTTATGTCCACCACAAGGGCCAGAATGGTGGAGTGATTCCTGGAATTTTATGTGTAGCTTTTATTTGTCTCTATAGTGGATAGCTGTTGGGCCCAAAGGATGTGCCCCTTTGATTTTGTTGTTTCTGTGATGTCATACTATGGGATTCATTAGTTCTTTTCCTGCAACTGAAGTTTTTTCAGTCATTGCATCACATTGGCACCTTTTGTAATAGTGTTGATGTAAAATTTGAATCTGTAACACTATTCTTTATATGAAAGTTTTCTTACAAAGCTCTCGGAGTCGGTGCAATAAATCCCGTGCTACTACACCTTGGTCCTTGCTTTGGATGTCTCTGGTAATGTGGATTCATCTCTAGTGGACGGTGTTAAATTTGGCATCAGTATTGTCAAGTAGTGTTTAGTACTGTATGGCGAACGTCTGGTACATGTAGTTGCATAGATCACATTTGAGCCATTGCATTGTTCATAGTCTTGGCTTTGTTATAATAATTTAGCTAAGATTCCAGTTTAATCGTTTTTTAGCTAGCGAAACAAGTTGACATGATCAGCCTAATCATGTAACATGAGTGCACATGCTGCCATGTGAATGTTGATTTTGCATGGTCAATGTCTCAGTCTCTTACGATGTTTTTTATGCTTGTAACCTTTTCATATTTGGCTGTTGTTTTTGGTTTTTGACTTTTTTGCTATGTTGTTACCCTTGTTTTGCTGTGTTCTTGGGCAAGAAGTGTTGTCTAATGGGATATTTTCATTATTTTGCATTAGGTCCTTGAGAAAATTTTAAAAAATTGCTTATTGACCCAAAACTTTACGAACTCTTCGCATATGCCACCGAGCCACGAGCTGGCCCGGCTTGTGTTTTTTCCGGGCCGTCCGAGTCGTCGAGCCTTTTTGACAATGCTACAAGGACAGTGAGGGATGGTCATTATCGTTCATGCCCCAATGGGGATTTTTGGAGGTAGGGTGGGAGCATGTTGAGAGTTAAAAAATTCCATTTGTGGTCATGTTTTTTATTTACTAATATTATATTTATATACGATTTAATTTGAAAAATAAAAAATAAAAAAAATGGGACGAGTTTGAGAAATTTGGGTCGGTCCAATGTGGGGCCGTCTTGAGCGGAAAATCTTGCCGTTCTGGACCGGTTTTTCATCATATAGTTGAACTCCAATCTGCTGGATGTCACCAAGGATAGGCTTAGCCCAAAATCCACCATCTTGATCTCGAGCTCCCATCTTCGACAGTCCACCAAGCAGTGCTAGACTGGCCCATCTACCATAGTTGTCAAGAAATTCAATCACATCTGCATTTCTTGAATCGTTCTCAATAATTCAAGGTCACGTTTGATACATCGTGATGGGAAATGAGGGAATCAAATGGCATTCACAATATGTCGTTACATTGTTTTAAAAACACTCATCGCACAACATTTTGTAGCACTCTCTCATTGATTTCCTCACATTTGATGGTGTTCACGACTGACTATTTACTTTTAAGTAAATAAGCAAATTTTAAAAATGAATATTATTTTAAGTCAAAATTAAAAACAAGTAACTTAATTATTTATTTTTACTTAAAAGAAAGTTTTGGGCTATTTACATATGTACATTTTTAAACGAATATCATTTTAAGTCAAAGTCGAGAATTAGTTATTATTTTTACTTAAAAGAAAGTAAATATTCTTCCGCGAGTCCAATGGCCAAAACTTCGACAGTCTAGAATTGATGATGCTTAGTGGTGAATACGTTCGTTTTTGGCGGGTTTTTTTTTTTTTAACTATTTTCAAACCAAATAAAATCATTTCACTTTTCAAATCAAATCAAATAAAACCATTTTTTGCGGTTTGTTCTGGTTTCAAACCATGATTCTTGCAACATCAAAATTTAATTCGGGTGAACTCGATTTGGTTTTAACAATCGAAACATAAACTAAAACTTTTCAAATTACTTGGTTCAATTTTATAAATGAGATATTAAAGAATTTATACATTTAATTGTAGCACTTCTCTGCAATCTCTGACTTTTCATCTTAAATTTATGGGTCTCTCTTAAATATTTTGACAAAATATCTTTTTATGATTCTCATCCTAGTCGGATAAACACGCGTAATTAGTATTACTCTTGGTGAGATTTTTTTTTTTTTTTAATTATTAAATTCAGGATTTCATCTTTTTTTTTTTTGCACACTCAATACGAATTTTTAGGACAAAATATTTTTTCTGGTTGAATAGAAACGATCTTATTCAAGATTTCTTCTAGTTCTTTTGCAAACAAGTTTCATTGTATCAAAGGATTGATCTCACATCAAATAAATAGTGAAATTATGATTAAAATATTAAGAGTTGAATTACTAATAGGGTTGACTTTATAAGAGGATAACTCAAGTCCTTGTATCGCTAATGTTACTTTGATTACGTGAGACCATATATCTGGATAGATGATTGTGGGCCATGTATATAAGTGACAAAACTCCTATAATTTGATTAGGAGAAAAACTAGGAAATAGAATCACTTTGATTATGATGTAATTTTAGAACAAGCAAGACTTTTTGAACCTACTAGTTTAACTTCATCGTTGGGGAGAATTGTGTTGAACGATGTTTTAAAGTTGCACTAATCTCATTCCATGCGGGGTATTTAAGGGCTATTAATAGTTTCCCCCTACTACTTGCAAGATCTTTGCAAATCATCCAATAGTAACTAAGGTCCATTTGGGAAAACTTTTGAGATTAAGAAACTGCTATTGAATATGTTTGAATAATTTTTTTTTATATAGTATTTTGTTTAATTAGAAGAACTTTTAAAAGAAGTTAACCTAAGATACCTTTTCACGAAATTTTTCTACACAAAGTAGACGTCAAAACAGAAGTTCTGCCAAATAGACCTCTAATCCCGACAAGAAGATTGAAAAAGCTTGGTGTGTACGCGTGTGGGGTTGCTCATAGTTGTAACCAAACAACATTGCCAAGGACATGATGGTCGTGGGGATTCTGGGACAGGTGAAACTGGGTCAGTAACAAATGAAACTTTTCAGAATCCACCACCCAATTTGATTGATTCTTCAATCTTTTATTATTTAAGCTTTAGCTTTCAGCAAAAACTCGTTCACTTGTCTCCCAATCCGATATTGGTCCCTTCCTCATTTCAACTTTTTTCAGAACAATTGTTTAATTAGAGTTGTTCACAACAAATTCCACATTCCCTCATCCTAAATGAAAGTTGCGGATTGCCAAAATAACTGCTACTAAGTTATTGAATGATTATTAATAATTCATTTTTAATTTTGATCCTACATGCATAATTAATTAATTAAAAGCAACAAGTCACTTTTAATTGTTTCTAGATGATTAATCAAACAAGTCAATTATCCTAAATTGAATTACTGGAGTTTGTAATACTAAATCAATAAATAACACAAAGATTGATGATGAAGAAACCCAACTGGGTAAAAACTCCAGGATCAAGTTAGTTACCTCCACTTTAGATAATATGGATTACAGTCCATTTTCAGCCTAACAAATTTCATTAGTTCCCGCTGTTATAATTCTTGTAATCTCCAAGACCTCTTGTTTCTTCCAAACTCACGATTTGCTACCGTAGATACTATCTAGCCAACCTGCTAGACTTCTCGATCTACCTCATGTAGCTTTTAAGATCCGCTGTCTCCTTCCGCTTCCCGATTTTCTTTAATTGTCTCTTCCAAGTGGATTTCCAAAAAATGTCCAATTCTTATACTTTTTCTGTGCTTACAATCTAACATCTCTCAACCTCCAGAAACTTTTGAAGTCCAATCGAGAAAGTGTCTTCCTAAAGATGTTTAGGAAGTAGGTGTTTTGAATTCTTTAATATGACGTTTTTCCAAACATGTAGTTATGATCTCAAGAAGAAAAGACGAATCACAATGAAAGAATATGTTCTTGGATCTTTTAGAGAAAAAGACGAGGCAATGAAAATAATGAAGACTACCTTGAAATTTCGTCCAATGACTTGGATATTTATAGGAGAGAGTAATCGGGTTGAATGGATCAAAAAAATCTGTTTAAAAACGTAAATTAGGATTTTTCGAATCAACTTGTCACTCGAGCGAAGAGCTAGCGATAGTCGGGTGAGAGCTGGACGACATGCGAGCGACAAGGATTCTGTTTTTGTCGCTCAAGCAGTGTCCGCCGACAGTCTAACGAAAATGCGCCGTTGTGTTTCTCCTCTTTTTATGTTCGAACCATAAAACCTCATAACCCAATTTATACAAATTGCATCCTAAGTCCTTGATTTTTACCACATGTTACAAATAATTCAATTTGTCCACAGAATCGCCAACACTAAAAACCTAACACTAATGACTCAAAAACGACAATAATTTTTTTATTCTATATATTCATTATTCACTTTTTTTTAATAATTGTTATTGTTGAATATTTGATATATTTCGTCTTAAAGTATTTTAATTTACGTTACTGAACGTCAGTGTTCAGTGATGATCTTTTATACGCATTTTCTTATTCGCCAAAAAAAAAATGACTGTTGTTTGGAGTAAATAGTACGACTTATTCGGTGACGATCGCAAAAAAATAAAATGACTTCTCTTTGGAGTAAACTAGTTTAGGCACATGCAATACACATGTTGTATTTTAATTTGGTATTTGATAGTGTAGAGTGATTTGACGGTATTTAATTGAGTATTTAATAGTGTGGAGATAATGTGAGATTTTGTAGCAAATCATCTTCATTTTTTTTCTTTTACTTTTGTTTTTTCTATTCTTTCTTTAGTTTATTTGGTGTTTGTAGTGTACACTGGAAAAATCGATTCTTTTGGATCCTTCTTGACAATAAACACAGCATGTGAAGGTACCTGAATGTTTGATCTGAGTTTTTGGAGAATTCATCATTCAACTTTAGCTATGCCTCCACCAGGCATGCTGCTGCTATCAGCAACGGTCTCTCTCACAAACCTAAAATTGGCAAGAAAAGAGTTGGCATCAATCACAAGAGCATGTGATTTCAGCCGGGAAAATAACACTTCACATATTTAAATAACTTCGAGACAAGAAGACATACTGCTATACAATTAAATATTCAGTGGACATTGAAATATGGAAAACCAAAGCACTCACCCAGTAAAAAAACTACTGTAAACTTCTGGTCAGTTCATTTGGCTTCTTGCAATCAGTTCTAATTGATCATATAATAATCAACAAATGAGTTTTTGTAAATTTGAACGAGCCATACATGCACATCATTATTATAGCTGCCAAAAGAAGCATCATTAAACAACTGCCATAGGATATGGAAGCAAAAAATAATACCATAATTGAGAACTAAGATACATTCTCAAAATGAAGAGTATGCTCTGTACATATTGAGTTATGAATTTCTAGTCAATTTGATTAAAGTAATATTTAGACCGAACAAGTCCTAGGCATAGTTTGATTGCTTGTTCTCTAGAATTTTTGTAGAAATTGGTGACAAACATGAGTAAATTTTGCAGCGTCTCTCGTGGGGGTTCGACGGCAACGCCTTCGAAAGGAATTTTGATATAAGTATGTATGACATTGAATATTTTCTAATTTTTTTGAGTTAAATTATTAAGAGATGAAATTTGTATTTATAATTTGCAAACAAATGTAAATAAGTTAAATTGTTGGCAAAAAAAAAAGAAATAAAAAAGACACAGGTGCCGAGACACCGAAGGATTTTTTATTTTTGATTTTGTGTATGTATGGAATGAAGCAAAAAAACTTAAAATGTTGCTCCCGAAAGGAATTCTATTTTTGTGTATGTGTTGAAGAATTTATAATAATTTTCTTTTAGCAAATACCAAAGATGATGAAAGTAGGAAAAAATAATATTTTTAATGGCAATGTTTAAAAAAAAATTGCTCTGCTCCAGATAATGCGGAGCAGTTGCCTTATTGCTCCGCATTATGCGGAGTTGATGCTCCGTGTGCGGAGCAATGACCCACAATTTATTTTTTAAAAAAATAATCTACCAAAAATCGTTATTTTTATACGGAATTTATCTAAATCAAAAGCAAAAATACATACTCATGTTTAATCACATAATCAATAAGCAAATCCACATGCTCAAAGTTAACCCATATATTTCATCTACAAAATCACAATAATCTTCAAAAATTTATACTTCAGATTGAATTATCGGTAAGCACAAGGCCGGTCCTGCGATTTTCGGGGCCCGAGGCGAACTCCGAAAATTGGCCCCCCCCCGAATATCATGTAACGTATTGCTAACTTAAAACTGGACAGTTACTGCGTGCGCATGTGCAATTGATCCTACAAGCTACAATAACCATTTATATAAGCCGGTCATGCTACAATTATATAAGCCAACAAGGCTTCAAATATTTTCAATATCAAGTTAGGGTAAGTCATTGCTTACTTGAAAAGTAGAATTTCGGCGAAAATCACTATCACATTTCACAACCCACCGTTCCATCTCCGGCGAATCATTTGCGAACTGACCTACAAAGAGTTGGGTATTGGGCCAAAATATTACGTTTAAAATAAGCAACTAATTTGAACGGGCTTGGACTTTAGCTCCATTAGCAACTCCTTCCTCCCCCAACTCTTCGTCAAATGAGTGGTGACAACTCGCCCATTCTTCAACCAGAAAAATACAGAAAGAAACACTATACGATCTTTACTTTTCCATGTTATTACAATTTCTCGTTCAAACTCCTAAATGTTGTCCACCTTGTGTAATCTCCACCCCCCACCACCCACACACACACACACACACACATTTCCAATTCAACAAACAAAAACCCGATTAAAATCCCATTATAGAATTCTGCTTTTTCCTCACGAAAACTCCCAACTGCAGTTTTTCAATTCGAATAGAAGATTTCATCACCCTTCTTCAATACAATCAGTTTCAGTTAATGGGTACCCTGTAAATGAAGGGGAAGAGGGTTCCTCATCTTTTCTTCTCCAACATCAAAGCTTCTCTTTAACGGAATTCAAACCCTAACCCGACTCTCAAATGCATCCCCGCACTCGAATCTCCACTATATACATAAATTTAGTAAATTTCATACAGATTACACAAACTAACAAAAAAAAAAAAAGAATATTCACAAGTAAAATTCTACAAAAGCAAGAAAAAAAAATAAAAGAAAAGATAGGACTCACAAATGTAATTGAACAACCCGATTTCAAGTCTTTAGATTCTTCCACTTCGAGGGTAGTTAAATATTTGAAAATCTGGGCATCTCACAGTCGTCGTCGGCTCGTCGCGATGGTTCACGGTTGGAGAGTTGGAGTTGAAATGAAAGGGCAAGGTCTGTTTACCATTTAATAAAAAAAAAAAAAATTGGGCCAAAATTCAGGCCCTTCAGTTTTGGGCCAGACATAAAACCAAAAAAAAAAAAGAAGGTGAGGGGCCAAAAAATGAGGCCCCCTCTAGTTTTGGGCCCCAGGCATGAGCCTCATCCGCCTCGGCCCAGAACCGGCCCTGGGTAAGCAGTAAACAAAATTTCAAAGAAAAGATTCAAATTAATCCAGAAGACTCGTCACAAATAAAATTCAAAATTGTAAGGAAAATTGCGAAATAGATACTCACATTTGACGGGCTAGACGGTGCATGAACTGGAGGTTTGTCTCCGGCAATAGAGGAAATTTGCGGGTGCGGCGATGTGGGTGTCAATTCTGTAAATTTTAGGAATGAATTGATGGATTTTGTAGAGGAAATATGAAAATAGCCAGCAATCGATGAGACGGTTTAAATTTGTGTGAGGATTAAACGACGTCGTTTTGGTTGACGATGACGTCAGAAAACTTCCTATTTTAGATGTGTTAGGATAGTATGACTTATTCGACGACGATGCCAGCGAGTTAGCGAACTTTGGCGGCGCCACGTTTTCTAATATAAAACCCCGCTATTTTTAATACCATCTTCTCCTCCATTATTTAAGTGTAGTGTTAAAAAAAAGTAGTAAAAATCTGTATTTGGGAATGAAAAAATGTTAGTGTGTGTATTGAGAAATAATTTAATTTTCTATGTTAATTGTGAAAAGTTCCCTAAGTAATGAGATTGGTTGAATTATATATGATTAGATAACCTGATGTAATAATATTTTATACGTCTTTTTCTTCATTATCTACATACTACAAGTTGGTACCAAACATCTCATATTTATCTTAAATTTAGATAACCAAATTTGACCGCATTAATTTCACATAATTGATATTTGATTATTAAGAAAGTTAAGAGTTAAAAGTTATTTAATCATCTGTTTCCCCGCTAATTATTTTCAATAAAAATTAGATTCGGAAAGAGACATGAATATATATGTGTATGTGCACGCGCGCCCATGTACGTGTGCGCGTTTTATTTAAAGAAAACTGAAAGATTATTTTAATGAAGAATTTAAACAAATTAATTTATGTTTGGTTTGTGCCCTATATATATTGGGCACAAATGAATTGTTTAGGTTTTTTTTTTCCTATGTACCCAGGGGCGGACCGAGACCAATTTTCTTGTGGGGTCAAAAATGAGATTTCAAAAATGTTTAGGTTAAAAAAAAAAATTTAAAAAAAAAAAAAAACTCAAAAAAATTTTTTTTTTTGTGGGGTCATCTGACCCCACATGACCCCATGTGGGTCCGCCCCTGTATCTACCTTCATTTAGCGCCGACGTTTTGAAAATTAGTGTGGACATCGATTTTCATGATTAATCGTAATGCATTCCGTAACTATGATTCAATACTATTTGTAAGTTTTCTATATGAAAACAATGTTATTTATTTGGATACATTCCATTCTTTTCTCAACCCCTCCCAAAAAGAAATATAAAAAAGGTTAAAAAACAAAAGCCGAACCTTTAGCAACACCCCAAGCCCACCCGCCAAACTCAAACGGGCCAACGCCAAACCCTTTCTGCCTTTTCAGCCTCTTCCTTTCTACCACCAAATCCGCAGTTTTCTTAAACAAATTCAAGATTCACACACACCATTTTCGATTTTTGTGTAATTTTTTGTGATCTGGTGTTGTGTAAATTGATTGAATCTCAGAACCCATGTGGATTAGGCGAAGCAAATCAAGGATTCGATTTCACAACGCATCGTCCCCAAAATTTGCTTGCTCTTCCTTCAAAGATATACAGGTTCTACTCTCTGAAGAAGACAGCAATTATAGATACAATAAAATCAGCGCTGGTGACGGTGACATTGCCCTTGATTCACCTACTCCATACATCAGGAAGCCCTCCGTTTGCCATCGGGTTCGCAGCTCCAATTTCTTTCTGCGGACTCTATCTTTACGACCCGACCATTCGGAGTCCAAACCTTACGGGGATGAGGTTCAGGCCCCGGCTCCATTGCCGGAAAATGTGGCCGCTGATGTGAAATCGGAGTCGGTGATTAGTATCCCGAGGACAGAGAATATTATAGTGGTGTACTTTACGAGCTTGCGGGTCGTTCGCCACACATTCGAGGACTGCAAGACCGTCCTAACAATCCTGCGTGCCTTCCATGCGTTTGTTGACGAAAGGGATGTTTCTATGGACTCGGGTTACATTAAAGAGTTGCAGAGGATCTTTGGCGAATCTGAGAAATCCAAATTAACGCTCCCCCGAGTCTTCATCGCTGGCAGGTACGTTGGTGGTGCTGAGGAGGTGAGGCAGCTCCACGAGAGCGGCGAGCTCAAAAAATACTTGCAGGGTCTCCTACCAGCGGACGCATGTGTGTGCAAGGCCTGTGGTGGGTATAGATTCATCCTTTGCCAAGAGTGCAATGGAAGCCATAAGTATTACAGCGAGAAATGTGGCTTTAAGAGTTGTACTTCGTGCAATGAGAATGGTCTCATCAGGTGCCCATCTTGTTCTTGTGCATCTTTCTGAACCATTTGATTAAATCACAACACAGTCTAATTATTAGCTAGGTTTAAAAATTTGTAACCTTGATTGGAACAAAATGATTAATCTTAAAGCATTTATGTTTAGTTATCATGGAGATGTGTAGTAGTTTTTCATATCTTCTCCTGATTTTACTTGCTAGAAATAGAGAGGCAAGGCAAGTTAGGTCCAAATGAATCCGTTTGGATTGCTATAGTTTCTTCATTTGTTAACGTTGTTTTGCAATATAGTGGTGGTTTAACGTGTTGGATTGCTATTACATATCTTACCCCTCCCGGCATTCTAGTGCATCCCCAATATTCGAACTCTAAGTCTCTGCCTCATGAAAGACTCAAGTTGAATGTTGGTACAAATTGTGCGGGCTCTACCAAAATGGACAATACGTATGAATTAGCAGTTCGTGCTTAGATTCGTGTCTTTACAGGTTAGAGGGATTGGGAATCATAAAATGCTTTATTATTATGGTTAGAATGAGCCCTCAATAGCTTGGTGCAAATAAACGAAGTATTCTCCAAGATATATCTCCATTTTTATTCCTTTCGTTGAAAAGATGAAACTTTGATGAATAACTGATTGATTTCTTCACTTTAGTCATTTTCCACCTTTATAGTCTTTCAATTAAAATTCTGGTACAAGATGATGATTTTTTTTTTTGATTGGGATCATTGTTTTGTTGCCCAATAAATTTTGGGTCAATGGCGTGAATCATTTTCCATTTCTGTGAAGTACTTTCTAGATATAAAGATACAATTGTAAGTCGACAGTGGGATTGATAGCTCAAATAGCTAATGGAGTATAACTTAAGCATACAATGCTGGCTTCACCCGCTAAAACCTATCTTTTTACAGAGCTAGACTTCATTCGCAGGTGGTTAATTCTTTCTCTATGGATTTGGTTTTTTCCTTTATCCTCAGCTTTAATTCTCTGCATATGTAACTTCTTTTAGAAATACTTTACTGGAGATAGATGTGCCAAATTATTTTGCATTGTTGTTGTCCTAATGGAATGTATAGAAGAATAATTTCTTATCTATAACTTTTAAAAAGAGCATTTTTACTTTTCGAGTGATCAGAATAACTGTAGGAACTTTTCTTTTTCCTTTTTTGCTGGGAATCCATTGTAGACGTTGAACTAAGCAATTCTGCTTTTAACAGCATAATCTTTTTACATAAAAGATTATTTGAGCATTTTCTGGGATTCTCGGTTTGCTTAGGACATAAATTAAGACAGTGGAAATTTTCTGTAGTTACCTTGACAGATATTGGTAAATATTGATAGTTGATGTTAAAATTCAAAATGCTTCTGCCCTTATTACATTGCCTTTGAGAAATGTACATTCGTGGTTGAAGCTGCGACAAAGTCGATAGGTTAGGTACCAATGCTGCTATTTTCCTTCGAAAATATTGTGTATAGATGTTTGGTTAAGTTTTATGTTACTTAAAATCGATTTTATATATTACTTTATCAGACAGGTTTATTTTATCGGAATAATATATATGTTGAATAATCACTTTATTTCACAAATTAATTCAATGGATTATAATGTTGAATAATTTATAATTATTAAAAGTGAAAAAAAAAAAAAAAATAGTCCACAGCTTTGGACCGGTAAGAGTAAGGGTTTGAAGGAAGGAATGTACTCTTTTTGTCATTACCTCTTAATAGTGATAGGGAAAGTCCATGTAATTTCTCCTCTTGTTTTTTGTAAATTAAAGTTGTCTAAGTTGTACTCAAAAGTTGTATCGTGCAATAAATGGATTTTGTATTGAAATAAAGTAATGTACAATTCTGTCACTGTATAGTTGTGTGACGGTTTTCCATACTCAATAGTGTCGTAAATTTTGTATTGAAATGAAGCAATGAGTTCTGTCATTGTTTGAGATTGACTTGGAAGCTTTCACAATTGTTTTATTATTCAATTATAAAATCATTTTACAATGATTCAGGAAAAAAAATCTATTCGCAACTTAGCCACTATTTGGTGCCCATTATTTAAAAGTTTTGAATAGTATTTTTAGGAGAATGTATGGATAAATAGTAAGGATAAATTTTAAGTTTACATGTAAAATATTTTATTCCGTGAATGTGTGGTTGAAATTGATCTTATAACAAAAATAGTTTTAAAATAATGAGCACCAAACATGGACTTGGAAGGCTACCAAACTTTATGGCGCACCTACATATTTGGATGAGAAAATTGTACTTATATGGTACCCATGGTCCCATACCATTTAAGGACTAGTCTACTTGTACACTTATTTTTTACATCTTGGATTAGATACTGTCAAAATTAGGGGTGTCTGTGGGTCGGTTCGATTCTGCTCAGTTCCAGAATTTTCGGGTATTTACTAAATGGACCCATCGGGTCCAAATATAATTATTGAACCGTTCGGGTTCGGTTTCGTTTGATTCGATTCCGTACCATAACTAAATTTTTTAACATTTACAGCAACACTACATAAATATAAGTAAAGATATTTCATTTGTAACTTTTACAAATTAACGTAGCCAAATTCAAAAATATAAAAATAACTAGCTGTCGAATAACATTAATTCAATGCATACAAATACCAAAAAGTAGATATTAATTGAAGTTGATTCTTACGAATGTGTGGGGACTTTCAATTGTTAATTCCTTTGGAAGTTTAGTAATCAAGAGAACTAGAGAATACCAAGAGGCGGAGGCGCGAGGCGGAGCGGCTGACGACGGACGCGAGATGAGGAGCAGCGACGTGAATTGATGAATTGACGATGATGAATTGAATCAATTGATGAATAAATTGAGGGTTTGTATGTATTAGACTAAATTGGAATTGGTAATTGAATATTTTGACTTTGAGGGTTTGTATTGGGCTTTTGGGCTGAAGTTTTTTTGTTTGGGCGATAAAATATTTTCGGCCCAATGGAGTTGATTTCTTTTTTTTTTCTTCTTTTTTTTGCCTCTTAAAATTATGAAATTATTATATTTATTTAATTAATTTATTAATTTATTTAGAAAAAATAAAATAATTTAATTAATTCAATAAAAATATAAAAAAATTATTTAGTTTCGGGTCTCATTCGATTTTTCGGTTCTTGGTCTAGACTCAAGACCCGACCCAAACCTTTCGGTTCTCGATTCGGGTACTCGTTCGGGTCTTTAACTTATGAAGAACCGTTCGATTCGTTTCGGGTTCAGTTCGGTCCGGTTCGGTTAGGATATTTTGGACACCCCTAGTCAAAATTCTGGCCATGTATTGAAAAATGTGTCAAAATTAATGCACTAAAATCTGCCAACTCATCAAAGTGTAAATCAACTTGTCAATTTTCATGTATGTATAGCATGATCCACCATTTAAATAGGTAAGATAATTTATAAGAGGCTCTTTATTTTTAAAAAGTATATTTTATCATCTGGAGAGTATCTATAAATTTAGAGAGTTAAATTTTGAAATACTCCAACAAGCTCTTTATAATTAAGACTTAATTTTAGTACTCCAAAAAAATATTTATTATTTTTCTTTATCTTTTATTTTAAGTTTTAACTAGCTTTTCTTTAGATTATTTTATTTGTTTTTCTACATTGAAAATTGAAACTTTTTGAATACATTTAATTATATATAGTTTGTTTTGACTCTCAAAATTAAAATGTTAATTTAAAGAGTCTCTTGAAACATGATTTTAAATATTGATTTTTTAAAACAGAGAACAACTCATGTTAAAGAGTCTCTTAGAGATACTCTAACAGTACCCATATAAATGGTAGTGATGATACCAACCTAGATTAAAATTCTATACACGAACCATTATATTAAAAAAAAACATGAATATTAGAACAAAAAATGGAGTGTCAAATTAGATGTTCTCATAAATTTCTTTACGTTTCAATTTCGTTTGTTTAAATAATAAAATGTAACGTTTTAAAAATCAATCTGAACATCGACTTGAAAAAAATAAACGATAAACATTCAGAAGGTTCAACTTGAATTGAATCGATCTTGAACCAAATGTCAAAATTAAATAATAAATATACCAACAACTATAAACTATTATAATGCCAATATGTTATTTAATTTTAGTATTACAAATTCAAAGTAAGTATTAATTCATTTTTGTTAATTAGATATTTTATTCTGTAATTTGCTCCAAAAACTAACAATTAATATGTTCAAATAATTTGTTTTGTTTAAATTGAAATTGTTTGTGCCTATAAACTTTGTTGATGGAAAGAATGATGTAAAAGTGTAAACATTTTAAAGTTGTCAATTTTATATCCCACATTGAAGGATTAATATGGCTTTGGATGAGGGTATCTTTTAAAAGGAGAAAATTCAAATTGGACCTGCAAATGCAATAAAACAATTGATTTTTTTTTTTTTTTTGTTGTAAAAAATAGCTTTATTAAAGGGGTAAAATCATGACCTTTTTTTTTTTTTTTTTGTGTTCACGATTAAATCGGCCGGTTCAATGATTCATTGATTTGTTTCCCACATTCTCTATTTTTAGTTAACTAGGCGTAAGCAACGTGCAATGCACATTTGCTTAATTTATATTTATTAGTTTTGTTTAAGAATTAATTTGTTATTAATAAAGATGTAATTTTTTTGGTTAATTAAATAATTAATGATGTAATGTTTATATAATTGATAAATAATTAAATAAAGTGCTTCTCGCTGTCATTTCCAACCCAAAATCACAAACAGAAAACTCAAGGTATGTTAAGGGGTAAGAAGATGAGTTTACTTAGACTCTATTTGATTCTCATTAATGTAGAATGAGAATGTTTGATTCTCATTAATGTAGAATGAGAATGAAAAATATAGCCGTTATTGGACCCCATACAAGAGATAGAAATTCAAAATTGATAGATTGATGTGATGGATAACGGTCATATTTTTCATTTTTATGGGTTTTTAATGAGAAACAAACGGAGGCTTAAACTTTTTGCATGACTTAAGTCTTTACTCTTTTTCAAGTAATAATACAATTCATTTTATTGCTAAAGTATTATATGTATTACGATAATATATGTATATCATGTGTTAAACTTAATATTGGTAAGTGACGGGTAAATTTTCGAGGACGAAAATATTTTAAGGGGGCGAGAATGTAATACCCCAAAAATTTTCATAAAATATAATTCAATTTTTATATACTATATTTTAATATTTTGAAAGTTAGGGACTAAATGATACATTTATCAAATTATATTTTATTTGTGTCAAATATTTAGATATTGATGGAGTTATCGTAAATATATGAATATTGGTCTCGTTGGATAAATCGTAATTAGATATATAAATCAGATTCGAGAAAAAGTCGATTCGGATAAGTTAGCTCCAAGATATTTTAGTTTGAAGGAATTATCAAAAGCTAATTTATTATTATTATTATTTAATTATAATTTTGAAAGTAGGGGGTGGTGAAAAAAAATTTCCATTAAAAACAAGGAATCCCGTTAGTTTTTCCGTTAAATCAAGAAATTTCATTAGTTTTTCCGTTAAACCAACAAATTCCGTTAAATAGACACTTTTTATATATAGAAAGATATAAAATGATGGAACCAGATTTGGGGTTAATTCTTGATTTTATCGGTTGAAGGGAATGTTTTCATTAGTTATGTAAGAAAGATTGTTTAAGAGGACTAATTCTCTTCCTCTGTTTGTAGAATAATTCTATAGGTGCTGCGTTAGCAACATCTGTATGATGCATTTTCGATGTTTGTTGTGTCAAAAACCAATGAAAAACAATTTAAGTATCTTTCAGCAAGAATTCTGTCAATTTTTTTTTCTCATAATTGTAGCAAAGTTGATTTGTAACGAATAATTCTATGGGCAGGGGCGGACCCACATGGGGTCAGATGACCCCACAATTTTTTATTTTTTTTCGAGTTTAGTTTTTTTTTCTTTAAACCTAAACATTTTTAAAATCTTATTTTTGACCCCACAAGAAAATTGGTCTCGATCCGCCCATGTCCATGAGTATAGTGAATTATTCATAGAAATGATAACAGGTGATGTGTTAGCAACATCCGTATGATGCATTTTCGATGTTTGTTGTGTCAAAAACCAATGAAAAACAATTTAAGTATCTTTCAGCAAGAATTCTGTCAATTTTTTTTTCTCATAATTGTAGCAAAGTTGATTTGTAATTTGCTTGTACTTCACTAGAAAGCCTAATGAATATATAACAAAAAAGTTAGAATTAGTGGTATCCGTTAGTGGCCCAATTTCATCGCCACTTGATTTGCTATGAAATAGAAGTGGCAACTAAATTTAGTCACAAGTTAGATACATCTACTTGTTTTTCAAGAAAAATGGAAAAGGAAAGAACAACTCCATGGACCCTTAAAAATGAACATCCCAACAACGACAATTGGTTCAAAACCAAGAATCTAGCTAGCCCCAAACAAAAGTGACCTTGCACCTTTCAATGATATATTGTACCTCTACTTACAACTATACTTGTATTGATGATATATTGTACGAATTCAGTAGATCCCAAGTTTTTTAAAGAAGAACGATACAATTCTCTTCAATTCAACGTAGTAGATATATTTGAGAAATGTCATGTTTGGTACACATTTAGTTATGTTTTAAGAATTTCACATAAAGTTTAGAGTATATTTGGGCATGACAAACAGCCGTAAATTGAAATTTTTACTTAGGCTCCGTTTGATAGACCACATTTTTTATGAAAAATGGAATTTTTTTTTTCAATTTTTCAATTTTTGTAGTGTTTGATAGACAGATTTTTTCTTGGAAAATATTTTCCAACTTTTCAAATTTTCCACATATTTAGTAAAATAAATTCTTGATATTTTGGTGGGTAAATATTTTCCAGAATTTTTTTTGGCAATTAGAAAAAATTCTAGATACAATGGTAAAAAAAAATTCACTTTTATTGACAATTTCCATGCAAAATAAAGCCAAACGAATAATATTCGGTATGTTTTTTTTCCAGCAATTAGAACAAATTCTAGACCCAATAGTAAAAAAATCATCACTTTAATGAACCATTTCCATTAAAAACGAAGTTAATGGACATCAAACTTTCAACATTTTTCATGAAAAATTATATCAATCAAACACAATTAATTATAATTCTCAGTAAAATAATTTCTAAGAATATCTTTTCTCTATAAAACATTTTATTTCCACCTATTTTTCATGTTGCAATCAAACTACTCTTGTGGTAATGAATTTAGTATCGACGAGAGATCAATGGCTATATTACGACCACCGTACCATGAGCGGAATAAATAGAAAAATTAAATGAAATTTTATTAATTAGCACGTGAGAATTGCAAGACGGCGTCTATATATAAGAGAAGGCAGAAGGAGAAGCCAAAAGAGAGAGATCCAAGTCGCAGTCCCAGTCTAGTCCGACTGCTGCATTTCATCGGCATTTTTCAATTTCACACGCATTTCTTTTCCCGTAAATTTCTTCTTTCAGTTACTTTTACTCTGAAAATTCACAATACAAATTTAAAAAATCTATTAAACTCACCAGTTTTTATGCAATTTCTTGTTTTCCCGTGGAGCATATGAAGTAGTAAATTATTTTTGGGTCTTTTTTACTTTATCGCCTCTCTGTCGACGGAATAGTGGATGTTCCGCGCTTAAAACCAAATCCCATTTAGAGGAAGTTTTTGAATATTAAAATGGACCAGCGATTGAGATGGAAACGGATGGTGGCGATCTTCATGTTGTCATATGCTGTGTTCTGTTACAATATAAGTTTCTGTCGGGCTCTCAATACTGAAGGTCCAGTTTCTCCAATTCTAGTATTATTTTGTAAAAAAATCTTTTTGTATTTTTTTTGGGTTTTGTAACGAAATGTGAGTTGGGTGTGCAGGTATGGCGTTGTTGAAGTTTAAAGAGAGAGTGAGTAAAGATCCATTTAATGCTCTGTCGAGTTGGGATTTCAGTGTTGTAGGTTCAAATTCATGCTCATGGTTAGGCGTCAAATGCTCCAATGGCAAAGTTGTCACTTTGTTAGTAAATTCTCCTATTATTTGATTCCATTATTCTCAACTGCATGGATATTATGTGCATCTCTGTGTGTGCAAGTGTATTTTCGAGTAAGTGTGATGGGTAAAACGATTTTTCCGTGATGGTTGATTATTATTATTCTTAAGCATAGGAGGCATGACAATTCGACTATGTGATTTCGAAAATCTTAAATGTACAAAATTTAATGTATGTATTAAACATGACAGGATTGATGTTGTTGGGGAATTTAAGTGATATAATTTGCTGCTTCTCATTCGCAATTTGGGGGTAAACCCTATTATGAGTTACTACTTTGGTGGTTATTTTACATTCTTGATTAGCTGCTCTGGTGACACAATTTGGATCTTTGGCTCAGTTACATCTGATATTGGACTCTAGTTAAAGATGGACTGTGTAGGAATCCTCATCTATCTCCTTGAAAATGTTTAGCATCACAAAATGCTTCATTAAATTAATCAAATTGGATGATCCTTATGCTTTGTGAGTTTGATTGTCATACCTATACTTTCGTAGGAATTTGAGGGATCTTTGTCTTGAAGGAAAACTGGCACCTGAACTGAGACAGCTTACTCATTTGAAGTCCATGTGAGTGTATCTTCATGCCATTTTATCCTTTCAAATTGACTTTTGATATTATTCTTGCTACATCTTAAGTTCTGGCATATATCAACCTGAGTGGTGTCCATTGTTGCAGCATCTTACGGAATAATGCTTTTCGGGGAACAATTCCTGAAGAAATTGGAGAACTGAAGGAGCTGGAAGTCTTGGACTTGGGAAACAACAACTTAGGTGGTCCACTTCCCTCATTTTTTCACAAAAAATTGTCCATGTCAATCCTGTGAGTAAAATTTTCCTTTTCTCTCTCTTTTTGGCATTAGCAAAAACATGTTTGTCCACTGTGTCTATGATACTCAGGAGCTTGTGCTAACGGAACTTTTTTATTTATTTTGCAGCTTACTAGACAATAATAAGTATTTAAATAGCATACCTCCTGAAACTTACAATGTTAAGATAGTTTCCGTGTCTCAAGTGATTAATGATCAACCAACTACTAATGTTTTAAGGGCGAGTCATCGTGGGCAATCCAACGTTCGGTAAGTGTCCATAACCAGAAGTTTATCTTGCACATTGAAGGTTTTAACTTAAGAAGTGTCAATCCTTTATTATCTTCTGAAATTTTCTTTTTGGTGGGAAAAGTGAGGCGTGTGTTCATTGAGGTGGTTTATACTGAGTATCTTGTAGTAAAGCTTGCTTACACGATCCATGATAAACTTATTGAAGCAGTAGGTGTATATAAACTGTTATACTATAAAAATTGGTATAATAATAGAAACAAGTATTATTGTCAGTTGACCTTGTTGTAAATTTATTAACCACTGTTCACGGAAGTTCTAGATTGCTGTTATGATTTTAATTTCTACTCTGGGTAATATTGTACACTGTTACAAGTGTTGTGGTTCTCTTATAAGCTAATGTGCTAATAAGAACTAAGGAAACGAAATCCAAACAAAAAGGAAATTCAAAGTTTATCCGATTTCTTTCCGTTCATGACAAGTTAGTCTTATTGACAGTCCTAAAGCACCTTCATTGAGAAAAAGAAAAACTACCGCAATGCATTTGATCCATGAAAATAGGACTTTTCAATAACTGCTGGTTGGATTCTAAAATTTCATTTACAAGTGTTCATTAAATTTGGATTCAGATTTACTGACCCATTGATTATCCAGAGCGCTTGCCTTTGTGTAAATGAATGGTCCACAACTAATGATTTGATGGACATAGTTTTCTAAAATGTATCCTATTTTCCACTTTTATTTTAAAAGAATAAAAAGTAATTAGTGTTTTAATAGAGATGATTTTGGGAAGTGAAAGTTTAAAACACGAACTACTTAAAGTACATACACTGTTTTTCTATGGCACGTTATGTCTAAAATTTCATCTGAATCATTTATTCTATAACTGGGACTAAGGACCCCTCAACTAACAATTTGAAGCATTTCGTTTGTGTCATGTTATTGAAGAGATGTAAGTAAATATTGTGTCTATTGAAGCTGATGTCCCTTGTCTAAATTTGATGGGAAGTTTATGGTATATGGTTCTCAGGAAGAAAAGAAATTTTAGATATGCTGAATAAACTTCCGTTATACGAACAGAGGACTAGGCAGAATGTCATATCTTTGCTTTTATGACGGGAATAAAGAAAAGCTAATTCCTTACTGCTATGAACGACCTGCACGTGACAAATGTTCAAAATAGAGCACTGTTTAGCTAATTATATTTTTAGCTTGTCTGGTCTTTACAGCTTCTGTTTTTGTCAGGAAAACCATGCAATCTAGATTCATAGGCCAGCGGAAGCTGCTGCAAGTGACGACTTCTCCAAACTTGATGAAAGCCGAGAAGGATTGGCCTAATAAGGAGGGTTCTATATCCTCTTCACCATCTTCATCCCAAATGTCGCCATCTCCGTCGCCATCACCTTCAGTCTTGTTTCCAAATACTCCGTCATCCTCTATTTCAGTTCCCCCATCAACATTCATATCACCTTCATCAGTCTCTGAGTCTCCTTCACCATCAGAGTTTCTGATTCCCTCAGCATCCAGAGAGCTTTCACCAAGGGCATCTTCAGCACCTCCCATATATCCACCTATCATCGTTGGACCACGGAAGGTGTCTCATGCTCCACTGTCTACCCATGCTTCAGCTCCTAGCCTAACTGTTAAAAATACATCTAAACCAAAGCGTCATCTGATAATTATATTGCCCGGAATAATTGGAAGTTCTTTATTCATATTTGTATTAGCCCTTGGTTTCTTTTATTTCCGCAGAATTAAGGTTGTTACTGTTAAACCTTGGGCAACAGGGTTAAGTGGGCAGCTGCAGAAAGCGTTTGTAGCAGGTTACTATTAATTCTCGTTAAGTTGCAAACAACAGGTTTACATTAAATATTTGCATAGGTCATGTATCACTTTTAAATGTGTCTGAAAGGTTGTCAATTGGTTCAGACCCACTGATCAGTGACCCTGACTAGGGATTATCCTTTAACCTGAAATTTTTGGGAAAATGTTGCTGCTTTATTTATCTTTAAAAAGCACCTTCAGCCTCCTCCTTTTTCAAAAGTTGTTTCGGTAGCATATAGCTATCTAGGGAAGAGGAACGCTTGATGGCATGTTCCTTTTATCAACTTCTGCATTGTTACTTTGATATACTGCTTTGACATTACTTGTGGGAACTTACATGGAAGTTGTCATGCCAGGTGTGCCAAAGCTCCACCGATCAGAACTTGAGATAGCTTGTGAAGATTTCAGCAATATAATTGGGTCACTGTCTAATGGCACTGTTTACAAAGGGACCCTTTCAAGTGCTGTTGAGATAGCAGTGACATCTACTACTGCGATGTCAGCTAAGGACTGGTCAAAGAATTTAGAAGCCCAATTCAGAAACAAGGCATGTCAAAATGAAAAATTTATTTGAACTCTCTCTAGTATTAATTTCAGTAACTGTTATTTGACGTTTCTCTCTATATTCAGATAGACACACTGTCAAAACTGAATCACAGAAACTTTGTTAACCTTATTGGATATTGTGAAGAAGTGGAGCCTTTTACAAGAATGATGGTATTTGAGTACGCTTCAAACGGGACATTGTTTGAACATCTACACAGTAAGTTCAACTGCAACTTCAATTTCTCACATTCATCTTTACATACAACTTAAGTGCAGGATATATACTTTGGAAAGGAGCAGGTTCTTGCAGTTCACACCTAAGCCTCCATTTGACAAAATTTATAAATGGCCAAACTTTATTTTCGATCATACATTTCAATGGACCCACAAATATATCCACTTACCTCTCATTTCTATCTATTTATAAATTGAGTAATGTTATGTACCCAATACATTTTTTGACATCTTGGCATATCACCTCTTCTTGGCAAATGCAAAGACACCACCAACACATGTTTTTTTTCCCTCGGCACATTATTTGCTATGAAGAAGTGATATGCCGAGATATCAAAAATGTATTGAGGGACAGGCCAGCCAAGGGGACAGCTGATCTGGGCTTCATAATGGATGGTGATAATATATTCTGTTAGTTGACTTATTCAACTCGTAACAAAATTGCCCTTATGACATAAATATCATTTCCTTCTCTTGTTGAAGTTACCAAAATTTTCCTAGAAGAACCCTACGGAAGTCTCTAGTGGATCTAATTATTTCCAAATTAGTTCGGTTTGGTTATGCGTAAAAGAAAACCTTGAAATGAGAAATATGAACATACCAGTAACAATATTGCAAGTTTTTTATTTCTACTAAACCTTCAAAACTTTTCACTAGATAAAATGACATATGAGCAACTACGTGAAACCCGGATGGCACTCAGATTGAGAGTCTGAGGATGAGTTATAAAATGTCATAACACGTATAATTAATTAGTTCAAGAGTTGTTCATGGGAGTCTTTTTCATGGAATATGGTGAAACTTTTTTTAATGTATCTTGTATATTGTGATTTCAATTTAATATATGTACTCATTGATTTTCCTAATGTAGTGTTTTGCGATTTGAGAGCCAAAAATTTATGATACAGATGGTATTTTATATGCATTACATTTTCTTTACAAACAATCCATGGTTGAATCTATAAATAGACCTCTGTAAGTGGTGTATAGTAATATTTATACTTCAACAAAATAATATTTATGTACCATCTGAAACTGAATCTGCATTAACCTTATCTACCTTTTGACTCTGGATTTTTGTAGTCAAAGAATCGGAGCACTTGGATTGGGCAACACGGTTGCGCATAGCCATGGGCATAGGATATTGCCTCGAGTATATGCACCATCTCTCACCACCTACGACCCATAAAAACCTGCAATCCTCGTCCGTATATCTAACAGAAGACTATGCAGCCAAAATTTCAGACTTCGGCTTCTGGAATGAAGTAACAGCAACAAAAATGGGACCAGCAAACACGGAGCTCTTGGAGGCTCCCTTGGTCGACCCAGAAAGCAATGTTTACAGCTTTGGGCAAATATTGTTTGAAATAATCACTGGTAGACTTCCATATTCAGTGGGTAATGGTTTTGTTGTGGACTGGATATTGGACTACTTGAGGCACGAGAGGCCACTGAGAGAAGTGGTGGATCCAACTCTAAAATCTTTCAACGAGCAACAAGTAGAAAAATTGCTTCAGGTTGCAAAAGAATGTGTTCTTCCCGACCCTACACAGAGACCAACGATGAGAGATGTTACATTTAAGTTGAAAGAGATCACGGGATTGGGACATGATGAAGTTATACCTAAATTATCTCCTCTTTGGTGGGCTGAACTTGAGATCTTGTCACCTGAATCAACCTAAGAGGTGAGTACAAACTTTGATTTGTTTTATCAACATTTTTATTTGATGTTTCTTGACTCCTTAACAATGTTACTGTTTAATCCATTGTGTGAATTGGTCACATCTGACTTTAGGTTGAGGAGAGCTGGTTGTAAAAGACGGAGAGAATAATGGCATTCTACATTGTTACTTTTGTCATTGTACCTATAATTTTCGCCACTAAGACTTGTGCAATAATTGACAGTTCGTCTTCTCAAATGTTGTGTCAAATTTTATGATAGTGATCTTTTCTGTGAATAGCTTCTCTATTTCTAAAACAAAAACTCATTGTATATTTTAACTTTCAGCCTCCGTTATGGTTGTGTATGAAAAGAGTTAAATCCCTTGCAGAATTTGAAATAGCAACATAAATCCAGCTGATGTTTGAGTACTACTCCTTGGCATTTATTGTCTTCTGTATGGCCATTAACATCAGTACAATGTTGTGTCGTGTGCTATACAAAATCAGGTGGCTTCCTGTACAAAATAGATATGCCTATGAAAATGAACCTGCGTGCATATACCTGCTCCGGCTATTTGGGCTTTTGTGATTTTTGTTGCTTGTACATATTTTACATCTTCTTATACAAGCTTGGATAAGAGATAATATCGGGATCATACTTGGGTAGAAGCAAGTAGAAGTGTTAACCTCTCGGTTCCGTGAAGAATGAGAATGATGATGAAAACTATCGAGAATAATAAAATATATTATACGGACATATAATTTGAAGAAACTCGTGGACCAGGCTCTTGAACCTTGCCCAAGAGCTCAAGACGAGTTCAAAGAAAGTGTCTGTTTATGCATCAAATAGAGGTTGTTTATGTAGTTGCTGGTACTTTTTTTTCATCAAAATTGCTTTGATGGTTAGTGCACCAAACCCTGGGCAGAAAATCTAAAAGAAAGTGAAGCTTTTCACGCCCAAAGACTTTCATGCCTTTCTTGGTTGGACCAACCCAACCGACCAAAGCTGGCTTGTAATTTCACGAGCCGAGCTCGCTCGATTCCAGCCTTACCCTGTTTTCAAGAGTTCGGCCCATGGGCCATATCATAATGGGAAGGGTTTATGGTCTACTTTAAAAGTTAAAATACTCCTCACATTATTGTCCAACCTTTTTATTTATCAAAATACTTTTTAATTTATTCACCATTAAAATATGAATAAGGCAACAATGAACAAGTTTCACTATTAATTAAAAACATTTCTACAACTTATTCATAGTTTGTTCGGTATAGCTTAAAAGACAAGTAAAATTGAAAATATAGTTGTTATTGGGTCTCACTCGTCTAATAAAAATCAACAATAACGACTAGTTTTTCGATTTTAATATGTACCAAACACCCTCTCAATATTGAGGGTTTTCATAATGTAAGACATAACAAAAAATTTATCACGAAGTTTCTATTACATATTAATTAATTATAGGGACATACATATTGATGATGCATTAGCTCTTTAGACCCCAACTCGAGCTAATAGTTCTGACCTTGACCTAGTGTCATTGGGCTATTTCCAAGTTCGGGCCCAAAATGAGGTTGGAATGCTAGTCCTATTTAAACACACACACCTTAAGCCTTGACCCTATCGCACGTTTCCTAGACATGCTAGTCCTATTTAAACACACACACCTTAAATAACTAGCACTACAAAAAAAAAAAAAAACTTTATCGTAGATCTTTTGCAAAGTTTGGACGTGTGTTGTAAATCGAGGTGTTGTTGTAAAGTAGAAAGATATGACAACGTTTTTTAAACGTTGTGATGCGAACCCAGTCAAGAATATATTTTAGGAACCCACGAACAAGTTGAAACTAACCCAAAAAAGCTAGAAATCACGTCTCGCAAATAGCAACCCGACTCGTTGTTCGACCCGTACCAAGAACCGATATTCCACGCTAGAAATCCGACCTATTGATTACCTGGAACAAGAATCGTGAAGTGGGAACGCCACAAAATGACTGTAACTCATTTTGATAAGTTATAAGTTAGATCTATGAACCACCAAGAATTGGAAGAATAAATCTCACCCAAATTGTATTTAATCTCAATAATGTCAAAAGTCTCATTTACAATGTAGAATAAAATCCTATTTATACTAAAGTATGGAAAACCCCTAGAAAGTATGAACTATCTCAAAAATATTCTAAAAGATATGATAAAATTAGAGTTCTAAGGAAAGTAGAAAATCCGTGAAAAAAATAAATATTCTGCCGAAAAATTGGTTCATGCGGCCGCATGGGTAAAACCATTTTGCCCATGAATGCAGCATGTTAATAGTCATGTGGCCGCATAGTTCTGCATTTTGCCGGTTTTGCTCACTTGTTTCCAACGCCTTCCAATGTTTTTCGGCCCTCGGTTCCTTCACGAGATTTGTCCAATGGCTTGTCAACTCCAACATTTTGGACTCCATAGCTCAATTGCATGATTGCATGACATCTTTGCCTTGATTTGATCTCGAACTCATCCATATCATCGTTTCAACGCACTTCGAATCTTCGCCCGCTTGAAACCTTGTCCAGATCACATCACGTTGCCAAAGAGGTCTTTGACAACGTTTGGTCTTTTTTTTTAGCAATTTCAATAAATTGACCGACAAAATTGAAAATACTCCTGTTTTTTTTTCTCCTGCACCGCAAGAAAAAACTTCACTCTAATATTGTAATAACTTGATCAAATACAAACGAACGGGTGAAATGGAGACTAGATTGGCAAAGTTTCATCTCAATAGTCAAGGACTCGAGAATTTTAATCTGCTTCAACTATATGCCTTCGAAAATTCCATTACTTAATTATTTTCCTACTTCTATAATATTTCCATTGTTTTTTGAGAAACAACATATCTACATGAAGTCAACCAATTTGTTGATGCTATTTGGCAGTAAGAACAAGAGTCACAGCAAGAGGTCATAAATTCGCTCTTCAATAATTTGAATGTCTCAATAACTTTCTGTTTTAAGAAATGTTAATTATGGATTATTAGTATAGGCGTCAAAGGATGTGCCTTTTCTACCACTTATAATGAAGAAATTTCTGAATGATTTCATTCATCTACTCAATCATATTTACACAAGTTACAAATCCTATTTTAGGTAAGACGAGTAATTCTATTACCATGTAAATGTTGTCGGAAATTCGACTATTGCAATCGAAAGAACAAATAAAAAATAACAGAAAAAGGAAAGCTGAAGATGAAGCGAGGCATGCCAAAACAAATCTCCTTAAGACAGATTTCGCCCCACAACAATGTGCAAACGAGATTATGGACGTCTGTCTCCCAAGATACAACGTTCTTCCAAAGTCAATACTGCACAATACCAACCTTGTCGGTCGAACCAAGAAATAATTGTACTCGAACGGAATATATATATGAAGAACAGAATATGTAGAGAGAGAGAGAGAATTTAGAAATTAATAGAATTTTAATTGATTTGGTGTGTCCAAAAAACGAATTTGGAGGTCTCTATTTATAGAGATTGAAGTGTCTCCTTGAATGTGTGTGTGACATTTCATGAATTGGTGCATCACTTGGTCTTATTCGTCTTAGCCATTGGATCGCACTATTTCGTGATCTGACGGTCCGATTAAACTATGAATTGTAGTGTCCATTCATCATGTCTGTTCACCAATTTCTGAACAGTCACCAGCTTTGCAAATGCCACGCGTACGTCCAATTGAACCAACTGCCATGCAGGACGAAGTGACGTAACTAGCTACGTGCGTGCCACCTAGGATGCCAGCTCGTCGAGCCTCTCGTTGCCATGCCATCGAACCACGAGTCCATTTCTAAAAAATATAAGGGTCTATAGCTCCTCGCGACGATGCGTACGTGTGAAGTGCGCCTCTAAAGCGCCCAATGCGTACTTTGCGACGTGCGCGGGTCGGGACCGAGATCGGGGCGCGGCGCGGTACAGTGCGAGTGGTGGCTAGTTTGCTAGCCTTTAGCCAGCCAAAGGTTACCAAGTTGTAGGTCACTTATTAAATTATAACTTATACACATATCCCACTATACAAACAAGACTTATTTCTTGTAAACTTTTGATCTGGGATTCCTTACCATATATAAGACACTTAAAATGAGCTTATCATTTTATGGGCTTATATTGGAGACTTTTCCAATTTACCCAAATTAATTGTAATGATCAACTCATTAAATACAACATTTAATAAAACTCAATAAAATCAATTAATTCCAACAATTCCCCACATGAATGGAAGAAGTCGACTCAAATCAAGGAAGATAAAAGAAGAGTACTATTTGAAAGATAACGCATCAAGATAGATAGCTTTCGCTTTGAATCTTCTTTAGTAAGAATCTATCGAACTCACTTGGCTAATGTCAGCCGTTATTGCAAGCTTAGACAATAGACCAACCACATTATCTCTCATATCAAACTTGGTTCTCTATTGTGTTCATTATTTTGGCTCTGAACTACTTGGGTTCTGCGAGTGCTTTAGAGAATTCGCCTAAGTAAATTCTCAAAGAACCGGCCAAGTTCGTACTTACATAGGTGATGTTCTATAAAGAATACCCTACGGTAATCACTTGTACTATTTATAGTCATCACTAAAAGCAAAAGCTTATCCTTCATAAATTTCATAGTCAGCACTTTTTGTATCATAGAAATGGGAGGGAGTTAAACTCTTAAATGCTCTTATTGAGTCATTCATAATTAGTTTTCCTATTGAACCTAGTCCGTGGGATTTCCAGTTGCTAGGTTAGGTTTCCACTAAGATGACTCATTGGGTTTTAGGCTTTAAACCCATTTTCCTCGATGTGCAGTCTATACGCTCTCTAGATAAACTTTTAGTAAACGGATCCGCTAGGTTTTCTTTTTACTTAACAAAATCAATTGATATTGTTCCATTTGAGAGAAACTGCCGAACGGTGTTATGTCTACGACGTATATGTCTTGACTTACCGTTATACACAAAATTTTCAGCTCTAGCTATTGTTGCCTTTTTATCGCAATGAATACAAATAGCCGGTACAGGCTTTGTCCATTTAGAAATATCTTCTATGAAATATCTTAATCATTCTGCTTCTTCTCCCGCTTTATCTAAAGCAACAAACTCGGATTACATAGTAGATCGAGCTATACACGTTTGCTTAGAAGATTTTCACGATATGGCACCACCACCGAGAGTAAATACATAACCACTGGTAGACTTTGACTCGTCTGTATCTGATATCTAATTGGCATCACTATATCCTTCAATTACTGGAGGATATTTTCTATAACATAATGAATAATCTCTGGTCCGTTTCAAGTTTCTCAAAACTCTAAGTAATGCATCCCAATGTTGATTACTTGGGTTACTTGTGTAACGACCGAGTTTACTTACTGAGTAAGCTATATCAGGTCTTGTACAATTCATTAAGTACATTACACTACCAATAATTTGGGAATATTCTACCTGTTGTTTCCCATTTTCGCTATTCTTGTGAAGAACTACATGAGGAAGAAATGTGTTACTCGTTTCTTTAATATTATGAGTCTTAAACCTCTCAATTACTTTATCAATATAATGAGTTTGAGACAAAAATATTCCATTTGATGTTTTAGATATCTTCATTCCTAGAATCAAATCTGCTTCACCCATATCTTTCATGTCAAAATTATTGGTAAGCATATTTTTTGTTCTATTGATAACATCTATATTAGTCCCTAATATAAGCATGTAATCAACATATAGACAAACAAGTACGTATGCCTTTTCGAATCTTTTCGAATATACGCATTTGTTACATGCATTTATGATAAATCCATTCCTAATCATGGTACTGTCAAACTTTTCGTGCCATTGTTTATGAGTTTGTTTTAAACCGTATAAGGACTTAACAAGTTTACAAACTTTGTTCTCTTGTCTTTTCACTATGAAACCTTCTGATTGTTCCATATATATTTTTTCGTTTAATTCACTATTCAAGAATGCAGTCTTCACATCCATTTGATATATTTGCAAATCATACAAGGCTGCTATAACAATTAAAACTCGAATAGAAGTAATTCTAGTTACGGGAGAATATGTGTCAAAGAAATCAATTTCTTATAAAACAGAAGTTGTGCACCATATAAACAAGCTGTAATTGCTTATTGTCCTCTCCCTTTTGCTTTATTGCTCTTAAAATGATTTGTTATCATTCTAATCACATTTGATTACCTACTAAGTTAATTACCAAAGGTCATTAATTTGCCACTAACCGCAGCATTGTTAATATAAAAGCCAAACCTCTGCTTAACACAGACAAAACACAATTATTAGGGTAAGTTGCAATCCTCCTCTTGCCACACCTAACCCACCCTACCCCCCTGGGGAGAAATATATGAAAATGAAAACAAAAACAAAAACAAAGCAAAGAAGCAGCTATACGTAAATATCTGCATTTTAATTTTCATTTCTGCCCCCACAACACAATCTCAGCAACCCAACAACACAATAGTTTGACCCAATTCTCCTTCCTCTCTGTTTCTTTTTTGCCGTAACTGCTAAGTAGCCTACCTAATCAAACTTTCTAGTGGTAGAAAGCAGAAACAAATAATTGTGATCACAAAAAATAATAAAATCAAGTAAATTAAATTACAATTTCATAACAAACAAAGCCTTTTCCTATAATAAAAAATGGACCCGGTAGAACGTCAGAGTAAAATGAGATGATATCACATATAATACAAAGTTAAATAAATAAAAAAGCTAAATGAATTTTATATGTAAAGAAAAATGAAACGAGATTACGATTCTCCAAGCGAAGAAGAACCAAATGGCCTCGTAAACTGAGGGTTCACATACACCTCGTCTCGTAATCGCTTCATCCCTATGTAAAAACAAAAACCCAAGAAGAAAAAAACTTCCATTCTCGTTTTTCATGAAAAACTGACGTGAAGTTCCCTTCACAAAGAGAATTTGAGTAAAACGGTAACAGATCTATCTAACCACCCAAAGACACATTTTAATTTGGAATAAAAAGACTTAAAATAATCAAAGTGAAACAATTCACAGTCATCAAAATCCCTAAATCACAATTTACAATCATCAAAATCCCTAATTAGAAAACCCTAAATCCTAAATAAAAAAACCACACAGTGTTACAGTGAGGAAAACTGGAACTAACCTCAAGAGAAGGGTGACTGACGATGTGACGATGAGAGTTGGAATTAGAGGAGTGGAGACGGAGGAGTGGAAAACCGGAACTTACCTCAGGAGTTGACTGGGACTGCGGCCTACGGGCGGGAGACAGGAGAGAGGATAGGAGAAATGTGGAATGAAGCTTCTGGTGGATTGAATGGTGGACTGGTGGTGGTCGGTGGGAGAGTTCGAGAGAGAGACAGAGTCTACGTGAGCATTGTGGAATGAAGGTTTCAGACAAATGTTGCAAAAAGTGAGACATTTCGCAACATTTATCAAACGTTGTAAAAGAAAACCATTTTGCAACGTTTGTGAAACGTTTCGAAAAGTCTACTTTTGCAACGTTTGATAAGCGTTGCGAAAAATAAAACATTCGGCAACACTCAATAAATGTTGCAAAAAGGGGTCTATTGCAATAATTTTCTATAAAACGTTGTCAAAACTTATTTATATTAACCAATGACAACATTCACTTGCTAAAATATTGCCTTTTTAGTATTGCAAATACCTATTTTTTTGTAGTGTAGGAAAAGAACTACATATCAGGAAGTTGAGTCCTCTTAGGACACCACCTCCAACATTTATAAATATGTGACAGAGCCTCATTATTCAGGTACGTTTTTCAAATATTCCAGCATATTTCTTCTTGCACATTTTTCTGACATAAGTATCGGAGGGGCTACGAAGATAAATCTCGACATCTTTATTTAAGGTATTCAAGATCGGATTGGACGGAATTCAGACATCCAATTCGAGTTCACTCAAGTACGAATTTTTGTCAGCATCACATATACGAAAATTTGATATTTCCACGTAAATTTATGTCCAGCAACAAACATTCACGTCGAACCCACATTGACCTATTATTGTGAGCGTTCCTAAAACTCTAGCCCTGTCCTTCCTAGCTGTTGTAATTAATTAATTGTTTTTTCTTTCTAATTAATTAATTCAATTGCAGTTTTTTCTCACTTTATTACCTTTTCTTTCTTGAAGGCATTGAAGAGGTTGCGGGGACAAGAGATATTGTCCAACCTTTTTAATTTATTCACCATTAAAATATCAATAAAGCAACAATGAACAAGTTTCACTATAATTAAAAACATTTCTACAACTTATTCCATATTGAGGGTTTTCATAACGTAAGACGTAAAAAAAATAATTATCAAGATGTTTCTATTACATATTAATTTATGGGGTACTTACAAAAATACCCTTAAAATTGGGGATGTTTTGAAAAATCATGTGAAAGGTTTTTAGGAAGTAAAAAATACTGTGTAAAATGAAAAAATGACACAATGTATTTTTTTTTTTTTTTTTTATAAAAATTGACAAACTCTAAAAAAGCGACAAAAAAAAATAAAAAATGACACACTCAAAAAGTGATACAAACTCAAAAAAGTGACATAAACTCAAAAAAAGTGACATACACTCTCAACAAGTGATACAAACTTAAAAAAGTGACAAATTCAAAAAAAGTGACAAATACCAAAATAACGTCATTCATTTGTGCAGCACTAATAATCATTTTTTTAATCTTCTTAAAAAGTGACCAAAACTTAAAATGTGACAAAAAACTATAAAAAAAAAAGTGACAAATTTTAAAAAAGTGACGAATTCAAAAAAGTGGCACAAATTAAAAGAGACTACACAGATTAAGGACAATAAAAAAAGTGACAAACACTCAAAAAGTCACAAAATTCAAATAAAGTGACATCATTATGCCTTCACCATTTATTACTATGAAACTTTTAAAATAGTAAATTCTCAATCAAACATTTTGTCTAACACTTTGATAGTATCTTAGAAAATCAAAAGAAAGAGTTTACCATAGTTTTGGAGCTAATTCCAAATTTAATGACAATTTTTTTATGCATTTATACACAAACTCATCACAATCTATGCCCAAACAGGCTTCAAATATAAATGAATGAAAATACTACTCAAATTCAAAGTTCAACCTAAAAAACAATCATATCTGAAGTTTTTCTGCTTTATAACATTAAAAAGAAGTACAATTCTTCATTCTACTAGAAGCATGCCAATGACTAGTAATCAGCAGTTCTAAGATGGAATTGAATCGACTGCAAAGAATCTCGCATTTTGGAGAGGATTTAGTGTTTCCAGCACCACTTGAACTATTCCAATCCTCAACAGTTCTGCCCGAATCAGCGAACTCTGCATGGCCGATCTAGAAGACTCCAGTACTACGTTGGTTTCTCTAATTTCTCTATTCATCAACTGCCTTCTTCCTTCCTCCCTAGCCATGAATTGATCTTCGATGTTCTGACCATGGTGATTCTCCTCTCGGGAGTTTTCTAATTCACGAGCTTCCTCCTGATTTGGGTTTTCTGTATTTTGAGGTTTGGAAGTAATTAATATGGTAATTATACTTTTATTTAGTTTGAAGGGTATTAATCAAAAATGTATTTTTTTTAAGGTAGTGGACCTAATTTCCCCTTAATTAATTATAGGTACATACATATTGATGATGCATGAGCTCTTTAGACCCAAACTCGAGCTGATAGGCCCGATCCCGACCCAGTGTCATTGGGCTATTTCCAAGTTCGGGCCCAATAACTAGGTCGGGTTGAAGAACTGACTCACGTCCCCTTGACCCTATCGCGCGTTTCCTAAGAATGTTAATCCTACTTAAACACAATCACCTTAAATAACTAGGAAAAGAATTACAAGAAGTTGGTCATCTTAGGACTCCACCTTCAACATCTATAACTATGTAACACAACCTCATTATTCATGTACGTTTTTCATAATATTTCAGCATACTTCTTCTTGCACAATTTTCTGGCATAAGTATCGGAGGGGCGACGATGATAAATCTCGACACCTTTGTTTCAGGTATTGAAGATCGGATCGGGCGGAGTTCAAATATCTAGTTCGAGTTCACTCATATACGAGTTTTTGATAGCATCACATATATACAAAAAATTTGATAGTTCCACGTAAATTAATGTCCAGCAACAAACATTCACGTCGAACCCACATTGACCTTGCTTAGATTATTATTGTGAGCGGTCCTAAAACCCTAGCCCCGTCCTCCCTAGCCGTCGTAATTAATTAATTTTTTTTTCTTTATAATTAATTAATTCAATTGCATTTTTTCTCACTTACTTTAGATACTCAACGGGGACAAGACATATTCACAAGTTGAAGGATGTTCTATTCGATCGATTAGTGTGATTTACTGATTTTTTTAAATGTGAAGGATGTCTCGACATTGTCAGTTAGTTGAGTGAATGCCTTTGACATTCTTTTAATCATTCTTCAATATATATAGTAGAAGTATATTGATGCAGCGTAACGAGTTACATCTAGTAGAAGATTTCAAAAATTCATCCCAAACACTATTTATTTATGCCTCGCATCATGGATAGTGTCATAAATAAGTTAATGCAAATTTTTAATAGCTAAATTATCCTTAAGAACCTAAGAAAACTTGATCAAAAAAGAAAAATTGGAAAGTAACAAGATATATTAACGTTCGAAAAATTCAAGATACAATAAAAGAAAGGGGAAAAAAAAAAAAAAAGAATAGTAGAGGAAAATGTTAAATTGAAACCTAAACTACAAAGTAGAAATCGGAAATGGAAAAACGTGTTGCTTGAATTAATCCTTCTGAGTTGAAGAGAATTGGTCCATATGCTAAAGGTTGAACCCCAACCTTGAGGGCCCCACACCGTCCCGTCCCACCCCTAGAACATTGTGGAGGAGGTAAATCACGGGATGTGCCTCAGTAGGCCAGGGTACAAGAGCTGTTATACTGATGCCTACAAAGAGTCTAATTTCAAACTTTGTTAGAGGCAGGAATCGAACTCTCACGCTACGGCTGCCAGCTCAACTGACTACCTTTGCAGTGAGCTATGCCCTGGGGGCAGAATTGGTCCATACTAAAAACAATTTAGCTATGTTCAAGGGTAAGATAAGTAATAAACATTAATAAATGCAGTTGGTTAATAATTATTTTTTGACTAGATTAATGTGATTTTTTAAACGTAAGAAATCAGGTCAGAAAGTGTTTGTCTCAAAAAATAAACATTATTTCTAACATAAAATAATACACATTAGATTTTTGGCATGTAAATCAAATGCAAAATGATATGAGCATTTTACCTTATGAATGATTTGGTAATCATTTAATGGTAATTACTAACATCATAAGAATTATTTACCCCTTCCATTTAGCTTGAAAAACTAAATTTTCTATAGTTGGTAATAAGCCTAATGACAAGTAATTAACGAAATCGACAAATTAACAGTGTATGTTGTCGTGACATCTAATTAATGTTAATGATATGACAACGGTTATTATCGTTGACGATGACGAAAAAGAAAAAGTAAAAAAAAAAAAAAAAAAACGATAATAGCATGACGATACTTGATCATAAATGATTAGACAACAGTTATCATCATTAATAGATATACAAATAACGGACGACAATATAACAATATATTATCGTTAATAACGATAAATACCATTAACTACTTAATATTTCAGAATAACTACCGGTACATTATAGTTAGAGTGACGACACAATATTGTTGACCGCTTATAATAATTCAGAATGATTTATAAAACGTCATCGCTATCACCAATATAAACAACCACACACTTACATATGAATACAAAGCCACTATTTGATTTAGCTAAAAAAAAAAATTAATAAAAATCTAAGTCAAAAATAATAATTAATGTTTTAACCATATTTCATGGGATCCACAATTTTTATTAACTTTTCAACACAAATTTCATTACTTTTATCAAAATCTACCAAAAAAAATAAAAAATAAAAAAATCTGATTTTCAACCAAATAAATGGGGCGAAGCCTAAGGTGATATCATAGGTCTATTGAACGTAAGTTAAAAGTATAGAGAGAGTTGCAGCAGACCCACAATTTTTATCAACTTTTTAAACACATATTTCATGAACTTTTATCGAAATCTACCAAAATAAAGAAAATAAATCTGATTTTCAGCAAAATAAAATGAGGCGAAGTCTAAGGTGATATAGAGGTCTGTTGAACGTAAGTTAAAGTATAGAGACAATTGCAGCATCCATCATACCCACAATTTTTATAAACTTTTCAAACACACATTTCATGAACTTTTATCGAAATCAACAAAAAAAAAAAAAAAAAAAGTAAATAAATCTGATTTTCAGCAAAATAAAATGGGGCGAAGTATAAGGTGTACCTGTTGAACGTAAGTATAGAGAGAATTGCAACATCCATTGTACCCACAATTTTTATCAACATTTCAAATATACATTTAATGGACTTTTATCGAAATCTACCAAAAAAAAAAAAAGTAAATAAATCTGATTTTCAGCAAAATAAAATGGGGCAAAGTCTAAGGTGATATCAGAGGTCTGTTGAACTTAAGTTAAAGTATAGAGAGAGTTGCAGCATCCATCACTGTTCAGAAAACAATGCAAATTTGCGTAATGCATGGAGATTTAGCCATTTGGGAGCATATTCCATGGTTTTTCACTGAGTTGGTAGCAAAGAACCAAAAATTTGCGTCTAAAGTGAAACATGTAACCAACAGAAACTATTGACTAAAACGAAGATAAGAGCAAGAGAAATTAAGGAAGAGAAAAGAACATCGTCTCGGTCGGGCTGGGCTCGATTCGACTGGACTCAACCATTAAACAATTAAGGGCAGTGCAAAAGCATGCATGCAAACTTAAGCTATAAAACAGAAAACCAACACCTGTAAGAAAATCATGACACCAGCCAGTCACTTTAATAATACACAAAAACAAGATTCATATTTTTTAGCAACACACCACAATCCGTTACGGTTTACAGATTATCATAATCTGGGATTGTAATTACACACATGCCTGAATTGCCCTTTTAGAGTTTCTAACAAATTAGCAGAATTCAGTTTTACTGATATATGTAAAATTATAGAGTTTTTAACTAAGCTAAAACACAATAATTAGTAGGATAATAATAATCATTCAGAAGAAGCCATTGTATGGACTTGGTTGAGGTGGCGGCTGAGAAGATGAAACCATATCCATCATATCCGTCTCCATTGTGTTTCCAAAGGTCGTACCTTGATCAATTGTTGGCAGATTTATAATTGAATTTATGTTTTCTGCATTGCCTCCATCCCATTGATATGAAAAGAAAAACTCATCAGGATAAATCTGTGAAGCTTCAGTCTCCACACTTCGAAAGTTAGAATTGAATTCCATGATTAAATCTGAATTAGCAGGAGGGAAAAATTCATTCCCCATAGGATTTGGAGCAGATTGGAATAATCCATTTTCCACATATTCTACAGCAGGTAGTTGATAATCAGTCGTCTGTAAAGTCCCTGGGTGAGTGAAGAAACTGGTGGGATGATTATAATTTTCATCACTATTGATGCTATAAGTATTCACAGATGTCCCTTCAGCTGGATTCATTGGTTGACAATTATCGAGAATTGAATCGATGGACTGATTATTTTCAAACAAGTTTTTCATGAAATCCATTTCGTCGTTGCATGATTCGAAACTGAAAATTGTAGACTCATCATCGTCAGAGAGTGGTGTGGCGGCAATGGACGGATTTGCTGCGGTGGTGGTGCCGGAATTTGGGTTAGTGGCGGTGGAACCATTACTGAAATACTTTTTTATGATGTAATCTTGTAATATTGTTGACAGCTGTCTTCTATCTCCTTCAAGTTTTTTTACCTTTCTTCTTGAAATCTGCCTCCTTTTTGTGGCATTCCAGTGATTCTTTATTGAGTTTTCAGTCCTTCCAGGAATAAATTTAGCTATCTCCGCCCATCTATTCCCAAGTCTCTCATGTGCTTCAATTAACAGCCTCTCTTCATCTTCAGTCCAAACGTCCTTCTGAAATAAACCATAAAAAACAAAACCAATAATAAAAACATTTTTCCATGTTAAAGATGATGTCTTTTCTAGGAAAATATGATACTTTGTCGGTTAAAAGTTTTAGTAATCACATGAAAATCAACACAGAGGCAAACTAGGAAAAGGAAACGTGAAAACTGGACAAAGTCCGCCTCTTGAGGTTGAAACCTCTACACATCAGAGTTGGGATTAGCGAACCAAGCCCTAGACATTTTCACAGAACAAGAAAATTGCAAACACAAACCCTAGGTCAATAGGACTATCTTCTTGAAAACATATGTACTTGATTTTTAGAGAATTCAAGTACCAAAGTAGTTTGGACATGACCCACAAAGCAAAAAAATCTGTGAAAACCCCATGAATCAAATTTAGGCAGAATCTGAAGATCCAGAAAGGAGAATTCAGTTCATTTCATAATTATGCCAAAGTGGTAAAATTTGAGTAACGAACAAAACATCAAAAACTAGAAAATAGAGTGAACCAAAAAAAATAAAAAATAAAAAACCTTGATATGAGGACGCAGATGATTATTCCATCGCTCACGACACTGTTTTCCCACTCTACCATCCATTTTTTCAGCTATTACAGCCCATTTCTTCAATCCGAAGTGATGTACTAAGCTGATCAGTTTCCTTCATGAAATCAAATTAAAAGTAAATATAAATTAAACATAAATGTAATAAAACCAGAATGTTTTTTTTTTTTAATGTTACCTGTCTTCTTCATCTGTCCACTGTCCTTTTATCTGATATCCGGAAGAAGAACCATTCTCTCTCTTCTCCTTCCAATCAGGATTAATCGGCGCTGGTTTTACATTTGCTGAAAGACTTTCACCCAAAGTTTGTTTTCCATGGAGAAGTCCTTCCATGAAGCTTGGCTCTCCAGTGGTGTAATTACTGTTGGTTGTGCCATTTGAAGAAAAATTCTGAAACTGATTTACTTCATTAGAAGGAAAATGAGAAATCCCATAGAGAGATGGTTGATTTTCCAAAGGAGAGAAGTTTTGTTGGTAAGAGAAAGTGTTGTGACTCCATAAGAACCTGTCTATGGCACTTAATGGAGGGCCTGGATGAAGCCACTGAGGGTTATTTCCCAAATTTCTAGATAGAGAATCTTCTCCACCTTCCATGAAAGATATAGAGAGAGAAGATGGCTTGAAACAAGAACTGGTTTTTAGCAGTCAAAATTGCTTTCATCGAAGGAAACTCTCTGTGTTTTCCTCTATAAACTCCCTTTGCAATGGTGGGACATTGAGCTATAACTAAGCCTTGTACCTTGCTTGCATGGAATCACAGCCGTTGATGAAAAAACAATCCAACGGCCGAGGTTTATTGGAGGATATAACTTATGAGCTTCCTTTAGGACAAAAGCATGAGAAGAGGGACGTCATAAATCACCCTAATAAATCAATTTTTATTTTTTATTTCAGTGAGTGATTTATGTACTTCTCCATCAAGCCTTGATTGAAACTTTCTCTCAGCATGATGAATGTACGAGTACATAAATCATCCCCTCCTTATTTTTCTTGAAATCAATTCCACCGTATTGATTAATGTTTTGATCCTCGCTGCATTCGCTGTAAATGAATCCCAAATGCAATATTTGTCAGTTCGGGAGAGAACTCGATGTATTATCGGTAGCAAATGTAAGAGTATTCATCTACGATACCGTGAATTAAAGCAAGCATAAGTTCAAGATTATCATTCTAGACCTCCCTCGTTTGCTCCTATACTCCTATATTAAAGTCTAATATTGCGTACCAAATACATACTACGTGTCATAGCACATTAGGAAGAAACAAAACAATAAAAGCAGTTACATCTTTAAGATGTAAGCTTGGTCAAATATATATATATACTGTTACTAAATTTTGGCAGTGAAGTACTGGAGGAAAATTTAGGAATTCTTTTTTTTTTTTTTTTTTAAATGAGGTGTGAAATAGTGATTTTCTAGTGGAACAAGAGTAGGGTTATGCACAGAGGGAAAGAGAGAGTGGGCATTTGACCTCTCACAATTTGTAACGGAAGTAAGAAAAAGTGAAGGGGTTTGCATGATATAGTAACTAATTAATGTGACTTTTTATTTATTTATTTTTATTTATTACATAAGACATTTTTCAACAACCAAACTAATATCTCCTTAAAGAAAAAAAAAATGTCTGATAATTGTATGTTAATTAGTACGTTAGAATCATTGTTTTTTCATTAATTACTCAAAAGTTTAATAGCAATAATCAAAATCAGGTATAGTTTATTAGTATTATTTTTATATCTTTTACAGTCATTTAGAGATAACATTCTTTGCGACAACATTCAATTAGAATGGTAAGCTATTTGCAAAATTTTGAGGTTATATGGTGGAAGTTGTGTTGAATAATTAAGAGCATGTTTGGTACGGATTAAAATCCAATTAAAATTGAAAATATAACTGTTATTGGGTCCCACTTGTCTAATAAAAATCAACAATAACAGCTAATTTTTCGATTTTAATTTCTACCAAACACACTCTAAGGTTCTTGTCCAATTGGAAGCTTTAATTTTTAGTGGAATATTCGATTTAAATCATTAGAGAATTATGGGATGAAGCAAGCTTCGGCAAAATTAAATTGAGACTTGGACTTATGCACGTCATTTCCATTTAATATAGATGTAAAATATAATTAATTTTACACAAAAGCAGACCGTTCCACGTGAAAAATTATTTAAAAATAAATAAAAAACAATCTTTCTCCTTCCCATTTTCATACAAGGGAGGTAGATTAGCGTCGTTCTTTCACATAGGTTTTCTTCTTCAGTGTAGTTTTTCATGTGGAGCGGTCTACTTTTCACATATAGTAAAGTAAGAATGATTCACAGTTTATTTATACAAAGTGGTAATTCAACTAACAAAATACAACAATTTCTTGCCAGGTCATATGCCACTTGGCTTGCTGGAGTATTAGCACCTTATAATGCGACTTAATTCTAAACAAAACGTAAATTTAGCTCCTGTTTGGCAGTAATTATAGTCTGATAAAAATTTAAGTTAAAGTTAATAATTAATTGTAATCTCACATTCCATAGAAGCTACAACTTTTTATTCACACATTTCATTAGCTTTTATCAAAATTTACTAATTTTTTTTTCATTTTAATCTAAATCATGCTAGGGCTTAGATATGTGCACTAAAATATAGATGTTCATTACTACAAATGTGTAGGGATGTTAATTTGGCTCGCCAACTCGAACGGTCCATGACTCGGTCCGAAAAAAAAAAAAAAAACTTGAGTCGGCTCGCGACTTGAAAGAATTGAGCCGAGGCTCGAGTCGAGCCTTATTTTTGGGCATCAACCCAAGTCTGAGCCTGCCCATGTGGTTCAGCGAGCCAAACGAGCCAGCATGTGTCATGGACCATTTTTGCCCGTTTTAAAATGTAGGCTCGGCTAAGAATTTTTTAATATCTTTCAATCTACTATCAAATCATAATTATATTGTCATGGCTCATCAAATAGTTCCTTCAAGATTGCACATAATTATATTGTTAAAAAAATGAATTTTACGCCTTTTAAAAAACACGAGCCGACTCGGCTCTGCCTAGGAGTGTCCAAAAGTCTTAAATTGAATCGGACCGAATCGAGCGGTTCTTCGTAAGTTAAATATCCGAACGGGTATTCGAATCGAGAACCAATGGGTATAGGTCGAGTCTAGACCAAGAACCGAAGAATCGAATAAAAACCGAAACAAAATAATTTTTTTATTTATTTTTATTGAATTAATTAATTTTTTAAAAAAAATTAATTAACAAATTAATTAAATAAATCAGATCATTTCACAATTTTATGCATTGAGCCTCAATTTTTTAATATGGATCGTCGACATTTTAATATTAATATCTACTTTTTGGTATTTGTATGCATTGAATTAATATTATTCGACATCTAGTTATTTATATATTTTGTAATTTGACTACGTTAATTTGTAAAAGTTACAAATGAAATGTCATTAGTTATACTTATGTAGTGTTGCTGTAAATGTTAAAAAATTTAATTATGGTATGAAACTCAAATGAAACAAACCCGAACGGTTCCATAATTATATTTAGACCCGACGATCCATTTATTAAATATCCGAAAATTTTGGAACCGAGCATAACCAAATCGAGCCGATCCACGGACAGCCTTAGCTCTGCCCAGCTCGATAAAGCCTAAGTCAAGCCTTGATTTTTCGGCCAAGTTCGACTCAATTCGGCTCGATTTGGACCAAAAAAGTCTGAACCATTTTTTACCCTGACTGTGACCTTCAATTCGCACGTTTACATCCATACAAATCATTGAGAATACTTTGAATTTAAAAAATATATTTTATCGTCGAAGATTTAAGAGATTTTAGTCGTTGTGGCAATTGTTGTTCTTCAATTGCTTCAGATTATGTGGTTTCTTATTTTCTCTTGCTGGCATCATCGCCTCAATTATCACCATTGGTTTACCGTTATTAGAGATGGCAAAAATATCCGTCCCGCCCCGACGGGGCCCCGCCCTGACGGGTTGACGGGGCGGGGATTGCCGCCCCTTCTTGGGTCGCGTGGCGGGGCGAGGCGCCCCGCCCCGCCCCGATTAGTTAAAAAAAAAAAAAATTAAACGTTGTTTATTTAATTTTGGACATTGTTTGTTTTCATTGTTTTGTTTGGATATTGATATAATTATTTTAAATATTATTTGCTTTGGATTATAAAATTTTGAATTGTATTTACTTGGAAATTTTTGGTTTAAAAAAAAAAAAAACTAAATGGGGCATTAAACGGGGCAAAAATCCGCTCGCCCCGAACCCGCCCTGTTGCTATCACTATCCGCTATCTAGAGAGAGAGAGAGGTGTCACTATTTACCTCCACAGTTTTTTATATATTAAAATACTGAATTTTTTTTTAAAAATAATAAATTACTATTTTCTTCTACGTCAAATTCTAATATTGTTCTTATTAAATCAATTCATTTAAACATTTTAAATCCACACAAATTTTATATATTCATCACACTCTAAATACGTTCATAATACAATTTCATAAATATTAAAAATCACATTCATCCAATCACTATAAACATCTAATATGGATCTTGCTTTTCATTTTCTATATTGCCATGTCGATGCTTTAATATTTAATTGCAAAGGTTAGCGAATTTATTTTCCTGAATTTATTGAATTCTCTTATGAGTACATTGCTCAAGCAACCAAACAAATCCCTCCTCGAATCATATGTTAATTAATTATTATTTTTTGCTTATAAGCTAATAATTTTGGCTCTGTGTTTTGGTTGATAATTTTAAGTTTGTTTTCTTTTGTAATGTAAAAATATTTAGATAGGTATTGAAACTTATTTTGAAATTTCTCGTATACTTTTATTTGTCAAATCAATACTTAAAACGAAGCATAAAAAATAAGATTCCATTTTCCATATCATGAAAGAATTATAACTAAAATAATGTGTTGATTCTCCTCTAACATCGGCAATCCTTTCATGGTTGTTTTAATTTCAATTGAAAATGATATTTTATGATTATTAGGGTTTTATGATTTTAGTTGAAGATGATATTTTTTTTATTATTAGGATTTTAGGTAAACATAAATTCTAAAAGAATGTAAAAAGGTTCAAAAAAATTTATGAAGATAAATATTAGAGGATGAATTTAGAACAATACATTTTTATTTAATTTTATATATGTCTATTTAGGTAAATTTATATAAGATTTAAAAAATAATATAATTATCTTTTTAATAAGCTTGATTAGTATTCGTTTGGTGAGTAAACTGAACCCGAATTCAAGATTTATCAGAATATCAGCCAACAACACAGTAATTATCAATAACTTGTGTAATGTGACCAGTATTTATCTACAATATATTAAAAGGGAGGATTAAAGAGAAACTTTTGAATACCTAATTTACCCTTACATATTTAGCTATATACCCTTATTTAATTTTACATTAATTGCTTACTTATTTAACTATATGGCCGATATACTCTTATTTAATTTTAGTTTTGTTAATAATTAATTAATAATATTAATTCAATTTATTCAACATGAAATTTTTAAAAAAATATCATTTTCTTTTCCATTTGTCAATAATTCCCTAAATTAATCTTTTTAATATTACAACAATTTTTATTAACAACTTTTATTATAAAAAATAATTTAAATTTCTTCGGTTGAATTAGCCAATTTAAAAAAAATAAATAACATCCATATTTCCTTATTTAAATGGTTGTTTCACACATATCCTAACGACTAAATAATATATTTAATGTAATAAAATTAATGCAAACAAAATATTACTATATAATTTGATATAATTTTATTTTATGTTATTTATCCTTATTTAAAAATTGTTTTAATTGGTAGTTACATATGAATCCCCAACATACCTATGTTTAGATAAAAATGGAATACCAAATGATAGGATAATTATGTTCCCACTAAATTTTTTGTTAAATTGAAATCCTAAACTATTCACACACAAAATTAATAGATTCAAAATTTCAATATACTGAGAAAACGTATGATGAAAGAAGATAGATAAAGTTTGTTGAGGCTACGTTTTTAAATTTCTTACAAATGGAAGCGCGTGAAAGTGATTGAGATATGACTATTTTTATAATTAAAAATTAATATAAATAAATGAGAGGAGAAATGCAGAGTTGCTTTGTGTTAATAAATACACTATATGTAATAAACATAATTAAGATCATTATAACTATAAAAACCAACATTTCTCATTTTAAATTCGTCGTCATTGAAAGCAATTCGTTGTGGGTTAGAGCTTGTCAAAACCCGAAAATAGTTTAAATGATGCATATGTATGTGAATGTTTTCATGTTGGACATTGGAGTTAGGGAGAAATCGATTTGCGTGAAAGAAAAAAAAAAAAAAAAAAGGTTGTTTTGGCCATTGACGAATTTTTTGATTATGCTAAAAAGATAATATAATTCTTTTTTTCTCTCTAGTTTGTTTTTTAATTTTTTTTAGTAATGTCCATCTAAATGATGAACATAAGCTACTTAAGTTGATAAGTGTTAGAAAATTCATTTTTTTGTTTTTGTTTTTTTGCCGATTAGTTAAGCGTGGTTCGTATTTCAATATAATTTCTAATATCATGTATGAAATTTTTATTTTAGATTATATATTACCAAGAATCATTTTAATTGTATATATACATTCGTTTGGGTGAGTTCTAAGCACGTGACAACCCTACAGTATTATTGTCTCATTATATTTATGCAAATATGCATTAATTTTTTTTATTCGTATTTATGAATTTGTGAAGACATCTTTAGTTGGACATCTATATGTCAGATCTTTTTCCACCATTGTGATTCATCTTTGGTTAGACGATTTATATTTTTAATATTTATATTTTTTTTGTTTTTATTTAGTTGTTTTATTATTTATTAAATTACAATTTAATAATAACTTTTAGGAGAGATGATGGGACATTATCATAGGTGCAATTATATGGAACTTTGGTAATTGGGATTTTGTTGAAATATGAATTGTAGCCACTTTGTATTGGTGTTTGATTGATTTTTATATTAAATAAAATATTTTGAGAATTTTTTTTTTCATATTTACTCAATTCTCGGTGTTAAACAAATTTTGAAGTGTTAATTATAATTAACATATGTTGTTGCATCACATTGGTATATGAGCGAAATCACATTCTTGATAAAGGCGTGTATGATATTTTATTTGTATGATGTCTTATATTTTCTACATGATTTTTTAACATTGATAAATAAATTAATAAACTGATATATCAATTAACCTTTATTTTGTATGCTAAAAACATCATAGATGAATATATCATTGTCGAAAAAACTAACAGACATGAGGTTTGAATCATCAATGGATCAACAAAATGGGTCGGGTCTTCAGTTTTATTTGAAAAATAATTTCTTTCATTTTGTTAATTGTTAATATATATATATATATATATATATATATATATATTATTTATTTATTTATTTATTTTTGTTATATCTTAAATCTGTTTTCATATTTATAGGATTAATATCACCAAACAAATATTACGATTATATCTTTGTAAGACAATTGAATGCATTTGAAGAAGTGTATTAGAAAATCATCCATACTTCGAAAAGATTCCATTGAGATCTA